>QOVD01009749.1:0-131550 GCA_003521225.1 Tuber microsphaerosporum
TTCCGTATACGGTAACTCTATGATGTGGCTCAGCAACTTTCCACTGGTAAAAGCTCGATATTTCACAATTTTTTGTTAGGAAAAGTCACTGAGCCACAGTATAGAGCTACCATTCGGAGGGTGCGGAATCTGCATGTCTCATCAGTCCATGGGATACAGCATTTCGGTATCGGTATTCGCTTTTCTAGCTTTTTTTAATCACATCTGTAGATTTCCTGCAGCTTTATGCTGTTCCCCTTACTACACTCGGGGCCGCTATTATCCTCGTGATGAATCACCGGATCCGTCCGAGACCGATTAAAATGATCTTACTACCGAACGACCAGGGCCCGCAGTGCTCATGCAGATCGGAAACGCAGCTCAATGAATTTGCGAACCGTATGCGCGCCGAATTCGATGGCAGACATATGCCGGCTGCTGGAGAAAGGGGTGGGCCGAGGCCGCTTCCACGTGTCCCAGAGCCGGCTTACGTACCTCGTAGATCGGGTTTTTAGGTTAGAGTGACAATGTTCCTTTAAAGCTGTGGCGGATAGGTGAGGAGTAGTGAACATGCTGACTTAGTAGGGAGGAGTGGACGAGTCGTGCTTTCGGAACGGCGAAACGGGCAAAGTGGGTAGTAATACTGGACGATGAAAGGGGGTTTTTTTCTTTTTTTCTTCACGTTTTTTCCTGCGGCCAGTCTACGATTTGTTCCATGATTAGAGCTAGGCGTGGACTTTTAGACTTGCTTGTTCATTTCAATTCTAATCCTTATTCTATTGGACTAGCCTGCTGAGCCTGTGAATAATATGAGGCTTATTACTTGTATAAGCCACCTTTACGTTTTACTTATTTTTTTAGGGCAATCGTGATATGAAAAACTTCGTGCTTAAGAAGTGGCCATGATGGAAACCAGATTGTCTCCGCAGCTTTGCTCTCGACTATAGTACAAATACGGTCGGCTCCTTCGTGATCACGCTAGCTCGCTAGACGACGTCATTTCCGCCGCGCCCTACATGAACTGCAGGATTCTTTGGGTCAGCGTTTTGGCGGACCCCACTTGCCCTTCGAAGTTATTTCCAGGATGCCGTGATCCTTTATCTCGACTACAGCTCCTGCACGGTGTCTGGATCTCCAATTCTATGAGACCAGATTTGCTCAAATAGGATGAGAGTGGTTCTCTCGTAAGCTTTCTGAGCAACTATATCTCCGCTACGGCTCCCGAGTTGATAACTGGTGGGTAATTTGCTTTCTTGGATAAAGTCACAAGGGAGTTTGAGTTGGATGGAATAATGAATGAAGCAGGCGAATGGAGGAGACGGATAGAAGACTTACCTTCATCGCCCTCTTTAAAGTCCTTGTCGGCCATTGTTCAATGTGCTTTTGTGGAGGGTAGTGACGATGTGGGATATGGAAGTGGAAATACTTGATCGGAACCCGCTACCGATGGGGAATTGCTTCACTACCAACGACAGGTGTTGAGTAGGAAAGGTCGATATTTTTTTTAACAAAAATAAAATAAAAGTGGGGGAACGATATTGGAAGGGGACGGAAACTGGAAGGAGGATGCTTTTAGGTGAGTGCCTCTATGGACTCGAGAGAGGAAGGAATACAGCCCCAGGTAAAGAGGAATATGCAGTGACGGAACCAGGTAAGCGCTCATCATTGATCAGGGCTTGCTCAATTACTTGCTTCTTGCTCACGCGCTTGCTTGCCGCTAATCCATGCTTTCATCACTCTCTTCATCCATCCATCTCCCTCATCCAACCATCTCCCTATACCACCTCCTAGAAAAGGTTAAAAGATAAGGCTAGGTACTGTACTGAGCTAAACACGAATAACAAGATACGGGTAAGGGAATTATCGAATACCGGCAGTCATCATTCCACGTTTCTATGAGCACTTAAATTTTAACTTGAGGGTGAATGAGCAAAACGAATAACAAATAGAAGCAATCAGATATCAAAAGTAACTGAAATGGAAAAAATTGTGCAGTAAATACAACAATTAATGGAAAGGCCAATGGCTCCATGGTTCCAATGCCCGTTGGTCATATCAGGTTTGCATCAACACCTACTAGACTTTAGCTGACAGGCAGGATCTCGGCATTAGAAATCGCCGACCATACTTAGGTACTGCACCTAGGAGATTTTTTTTTGCAATAACTTGTATGTAGTTGTAATTTGAACATGAATCTTGCTTTTTATAGGAATTTAATGTCAAAGCCCCATCATATCATCCTCCGTGTTTCGCCAGCATAGTACCTACCATGTCTCTCACACCAGCTTAAATGATCATAAAAGATATCAGCTCCTACCCCACAACCAGACAAACAGTTGCGCCTTGAAGGGGACGGACCCCTTGGCTGTCTGGACCGCTCGTCCATCGGCTGCCTGATGTGGTCCTGCTCCACCCTCCTTTGTGAGGCTAGTATGGAGTATACATTATGAAGGTGCCGTCTTAGCATAGCAAGCTCATCCTCCAGAAGGGCTATCCTCTCGTCTCTGTAGTCGACTACTGCTGGCATCGCTATTTAAGTGCTAGGATCCTTCGGGGCTCTGTGATGGTTTGGCACGGTAATGATTCTAAAAGTTGGAAAGCAAAAAATCAGTAAATCAGGATTGTGAAGAAAGGATTTCGCCTACCAACCGGAATTCGCACCGTGGCGGTGCACGGCAGGTATGGAACAGTAAAGGTACTACTTCCTAGTGGTTCCAAAGCCTGCTGGGCAGGGTGAGACTTGGTCTGGTTTAAGTAGCCAAGCTCAGCAACAGGGTGATGTCATGATTGTACCTACACCGACACTTGGGGTCCAGTGGGAAGGGGAACTCGAGTCTAGTTGGTCAAAATTAACCCTTACCTTGTGCCCGAAATTCAAGGCTGCGTAGCGCGGTCGGTAATGGAGTTACCTTTGACTCTGGGAGAAGATGCTCAGTTTCCGAATGTGAGCTAAAGTAGAGCAGGAGTCCTGGGCGGCTCGGCCCCCCACGAATATTGGCTAAGCTGGGGGGAGAGGGGTCTAATTTTTCTCAAAGTCTATGTGGTGTACAGTACAACCAAATGCACCACGAAACCACATGACACCTTTGTTGAGCACGGTATCATACGTGAAAAGCTTTCTCATCACGTTAGTGCACACTACCCCAACTTTTGGAGAACAAATGTGTCAGCACAAACCCTCTAAACTGGTGTCGGGGGCTATGTCGCTTCTGGGGGGAATGGCTGAAAGTTTTTCTCTCAAGTTTCCTCCCTCCTTGTCTTTCCTTTCCTTTCCTTTCCTTTATTTTCTCGAGCTACCTCACGACTCCTTAATGGCCCCAACACAAATTACTCTCCCTCACTTGAGCCGCTTCGCTTCATTCCCCAAAACCCGTCAGCCCGGTCATTACCTCCATTGCAACAACACCTCTATTCCCATCGGTCACCCACCGCCCCACTTCTCCCCCGCTTAATAGCCGAACCTCTTGCCCGGACTGCGCTCCTATCTATTTCCTCATAGCTGCCGCACAGGATCCCTCTCCAGATCAATCCTCGACCGATATGGCAGGAGCACCATGCCCGCGAAGCTCGATCGGACATCTTGTTTGGTCCAGCTCTAATAGCACACCTCATCGGAATTCCATGTCCTTCTTGAATAGCGTCCGTAAATTGCTACGGGATCGCGATAAGCCTGGAACCCTTACCCCCAATGATGCTTACAATTTTGCTGTCCTCCCTTCGGTTCCCCCACCCGCCCCGAAGCGAGCGACTCGAGCCTCTTGGAACGACCCTGCCCCGCCCTCTTCGCATCACGGCAGCCTCGGGCCTCCAGGGAGGCGGTCGCTTTCACCAATCTCAAACGCCGCATTACATCACATGCAGAGATCTGCATCCCCGCGATCCCCTTCCGGACGACTGGCCTCTCCTCCCCGGGTTTCTCTCAACCAGATCTCCGACTAAAAACCAACGATGCTGGTGTCCCACTTGATTTATAACATGCCTATACCAAGCTCTCAGATGATGCACTCGCGAGATCAGGGGGAGTTTTGCGAATGTTGCCTGAGGGTAGGCCAATTACCACTTTCGAGGGGGAGCATGTCTGCGCTGGCACTGGGGGTCGTTGACGAGCGGAGGGTGTGTGAGATTGTAGAGGGACTAGGGTGACGTCAAGGAACGTGCAGTGATTTATTCCTTGGATGAAGACGAGACTAGTAGTGCTGAGGAAAGTGTTGGATCAAATTCGCCTGTGAGTGAGGAAGAGGGGAGGAGAGGGAGGGCTGCTGGGCTCAGAGATGGTTCCGGTCCCAGCAGTAAAAGTGGCACCGCGAGAACAGAGGAGAGAGTAGAAAAAGGTCCAGGTAGGATCAAATTATGGTCAGGATTGTGGGTGATTCCGATGGGGGTGGAAGTAAGGAAAAAAAGAAAGGAGGTTGAATAGAGGCCAGGAAGGGGGCTATTAATGTGCGGGGGACAAGTATGAGTTTACTTGTGGGGGAAGAAGGTATGTACTCCTGCCTACATTCTAGGGGTGGCTCAGACTATTCCGATAGGGAAGGCTGTGAGTGCTAGGTATAGTGTTCGCTCCCTCCGGCCATCAATATCACTTACACGGTTAGGTAGCGTCCCTGGAGCAACATCTCTCACAACAAATAGATGATTTTGTGTGCATCCTTCTACAAATTTCCACCTACAGTCGCATAACTCTATGCCAATGTCCTCGGATACAGAAGCGGAAGCCTGCGATCTGCATCGTGCTCAACGAATGGAGATGATCTTCTCTCCTATCGCTTCTACACCGGAGACTCAACGTGTCGTTAGAGCAATACTGCGTGGGGAGTATGAGTCGGTAGTCAAGGGGCAGAGGAAGGTAATAAGCTGGTGCGAAGGTATCTTTTTGCTACAGATTTGAGTGGGGAGGCCCAACATGCCCTAAAATGGACAATCAGGACGGTTCTCAGAGATGGCGATACTCTGACAGCCATATATGCCATTGATCCGGATACGGTGGAAGATGGGCGCAGGATTATTCCGGATGACAGGATAGCGGGAGAATTGAGTAGCCAGGCTGCCGCCATAGGGACTAGCCTTAAGGCTCTGAACATGGCTCATACACCAGGAACAGCGTATTTGTTATCTAAAATTGGGAATATTTCAGAGAGGAGTAGGGAGCGCACGGAGGCTTAGTGGGAGCGGTGCGTTGCGGCAGAGGCGATCGTTAGGCTGGTGGGAAAGCTTTTGGGAGACGAGGCTGCAGGTCGGGGTCACTGTAGGGGTGATCCACCGTGGGAGTCCGAAGCTTCTTCTCACTGAAATCTTGAGTTTGTAATTTATTTCTTGATATAGGATTGTTTGACTAATATGATTTAGAACGACTTTATGGAACCTATATATACTTGTGGTCCTTGGTTCTAGTAGTAGAAGTGCACTAGAGGGGCGGGTGCCCTAAATTACACTCAATTAGTAGTATTACATTATAAACTTACTCATCACCTAGGGTCTCTCCGGAATTCTTTTCGAATTACCTAGTCACTAAATCCACGGTCCCTGTCATAGTTGCCCAGAAAAAATTCAACCACGCTGAAAGGTCTGCGAAAACCAACATCCAGCAGCCGAATAACCTTCCAACAGCGGTCAGGCAGGCCACCTCGCCGGTGCAAAGGTGGACTAACTACTATGCCAACTTGTCAAAGGGTTGGTGGTGGGAGGTTTGAGCTTGGAAAAATGGCGCGTTCTCAATGGATTTCATTGTTTTTCTCTTTCTTCCCCTTTTCTCTACGTCAATTATCATCATCATAGAGAGGATATCTAGTCACAGGTTCTCACTCGTGTAGATAGGTTGTTCTATCGGGGCCCTGTTTGGCACGCAACCATAAAAAAAAAAATGGCACTTTTCATGAAAATGAGTTTAATGCTGCTTTAAAAAAATGCCATTTTTCAAAAATAATCGCCTTCGGCATTACCTAACATAAGTTTAAAGAAAAAATGCTATAAAAAAATGGAAACTAAGAGCCTATTTGGTAAGTCACATTTATGCAATAAATGTGGTTTTTATGGTATAAATTTCTCCATCTAAAACTTTTATATTGAGAGGGTGTTCAGCATGGCCAAAAAAATACTATATCCATTTGAGGGCTTCATATTATTTTTCTAGCTTCACTTTAAATACTACCAAGTAGGGTTAAGGAAAGAAGACTAAAAATGAGAAGACTACAAATATCCATAAGTTGCGCATTGAATTTGTAAATGTGACTGGGGATGACCCTAACTGGAAATAAATATGACTGTAAATATGAGGGTATTCTAATCAGAGTTAATCAAGCAAACTACATCACTTCTGCCTTTCCCACTTAACACTTCTTTTATTCTAATTATATCATACTAAATGTATTTCATTTTCAAAAATACTTTTATATTTTACATTAACATGTATACTATTTGGGTCTTTTATGATCATAACAAATATGATAGATATACCAAATAGGCCCTAAATTTAAAAACATATCATTTTAATATGCATGCCAAATACACCTCCCTTTTGTTAATATTTTTATGGTGGAAAAATAGCAGAAAGTTAGAAAAAGGCTATTTTTCTTGATTCGCAAACAAGGCATTGCTGTATTTATAACCATGCACATTCTCACTTGTTGTTATTTTATCCAGTCAAAGGGTTTTCCAATCCTATAGATCGACATGCAGTTGATTGAAGCAAATGACATATATGGTATTATGAACAAAGAAAGAAAAGGGAATTGTAGAAAGTGAGAAAAGTAGAATAATTTCAGTCAGGCTTGGACTGAATACCAGCAGTGTATTAAACTAATGTGATAAGCAACAATACCATGAAAGAACATCTCTATTGTATTTCTATATTTACTTTTTTTGATAAAATTTTGTCTATATTTCATATGATCCTGGAAGATATAAGCAGAGCAAGGCTGATTTCAGAAGCTCTTAGAGCTTGTTTGGATACAATTGCTCCAGTTTATTCAGTCACTATTTCCACTGTAACAAGGCTTTTTCCATTTTAAAATAGAAGGAAACAGAGGTTTTGTATAGGGGAATGAAACAGAACTATTGTATACAAACAGGCTCTTAGGTATTGTGCTTAGGCTCATTAATAAGCTAATCAGGAGTTGGTAGCTTTGGGTTTACACATGTAAAGATTTCCTATCTCTGTTAAAGTTCTCCACTTTTCTTTACTATTCTCTTACACTGGTATTCCATCAACTAGATACATAAATTCTGGATTACTGGGTGCCAGCAGAGGCAGTGTCCAACTTAGCAACCTGGATCTAAGTGGTGGCAGCCACTAAAGAAGCTAACAATACCACAATACCAAGGGAAAGGCGAGGGAAGGAGACACTATGTCTAGTCAATAGTCAAGCCCCTAGTTAAGAAGAACCAGTATATGAAACAGGAAAATATGTTCTTTCATCCTAATTATAATACCCAAAAGCCTTTATGAAAGGCATTTCCTATGCGAACTCCGAAACCATCCCAGGACAGGGTTAGGGATTTGAAAAACGGAAGAGTGCATATGCTCTCGGTTGAACGCTCTTTAATTAATTCCGCTGTACTGTGCATAAGTTCCTCGAGTAGAGTTTTTCCGCAAGTTACTCTGGTGGACCAAATCATGTGATTAGCCTATCTACTGACATCCCCACACAATTATGACCCCAGGGAATTACAAACGAGGCGAAAGAGCATAGCAAGCCTCAACATCTATGATTTCTGAGTAAGCCCTATATTTATTCTCCGGGTAGTGAAGAAACAGGAGGAGCGAAGCTCAGAGTCGAGTATTGTTATCAGCTTGGACTCTGGCAAAAGGACATTATTAGGGTACAGATAGATAAAACCCCAGAACTCGATGCATCCGAAGAGATACCAAGATAAGCTTAATTATGCATTCCTCCAACTCTTTGAGACACTGGCTTTGGATTTGAGTTTATTATTGGGAAAGGGAGCCCAAGAGCGCTAGCCAACACGGAATCATAACCCATCACTCGGTGGTCGAGACATTCGACCTGTTGGAGCGTCCTTCCTTGTCGGGCATGGTTGACAGCAGGATAGTGCGTAAGCCTGCGATATGCGGTGATGCGGCGGCGAGTGAGGTCGTGTGAACTTAGGTAATCGTAGCTAGGTCTTTCCTATATAACTAGTCGGGCTCACACCCCACCTCTCTTTCTTGAATACAACCCTCAGTCGTTTCAACACAACCTGTTGGAAACACTTGGTGCGGAGGTAGTGATCAACGGTGAGGGTTTTAAGCAGCAGAGCGGAATGGCTTAAGTTTGTATTAAACGGAGATGAAAACCATGATTTATTGTGATAAGTTGATGAAAGGAATGACGTGAGGAAAGTTGGAGAAGTAGAAGAAAGAAGCTGAGAGAGAAAGGGGAGGAAGGGAAGAAAGACAGGGGTGTGAAAACATTTTTATAGCTTGCAGGTCCTTTGACTAGTGCGTAGGCATACCAGTGCGGCCCCGAAGTGCGGGCACATCCCACATCAAGTGCGGCCATAACACTGTGATTTCCAGCACAACCTCGGGCCGGAGCATGACGATCACTGGAGTAGAAAAGTTCGTAAACTTGACTCAGTATCACGTGGATGCTCATTTCCTTTTTCGTAAACCTTTGATCACGATCCCACCTTGGATGGGGACACTACTCCAACGCTTCCTTAGGAACTTCACGGGAATGTTGGTGCCGTATTTACAGCCTCTGAGCGGCTGGGTTATGTTGAAAATGTTGGGATGAGAGGCGATGATGGGAACGAAGGCTTCACAAAGTGACGTGAATTGAGGAGTGGGGAGTAGTTGAATGTAACACAAGCACTATACACAGAGTCTAGAAGTCAACATTGGTTATAAGAAGAGTATGAAAGGCAATGCTTAAAGTCAGGAGGCAAAGGAAAGAAGGAAGCATATATAAAAGAAAGGGTTGAACGCTGGACTCCGGTGCGTAATAGTCCAAGCGTGCCCCGTGGGGTTATCTAAGAGGAGCGGGGTTGAGATTGAAGCCACTATAAGATAATGGTCCTGGGATGCACGGAGGCCAGCAAAGGAGAAATAGAATACATGCTTGCTGGTTTGTGGAATGGAAACCTAGAATAGTGGATGGTGAAGGTATTAAAGGGTATATAAGGTGATTGTGCATGTTTGTAAGATTAGACCTATTTGCTTGGAGCGGAATGCTTTCTTGAGATCTTGTTCTAAAAATGGGGTATGACCGAGCATATAATCTAGCACGAATGGAGAAAACCAGTCTGGGAAGTGGAAAAGAGGAATTAGGGTTGGTAAACTAGGCAAACAGTAGTTTGGGGGGGCTATGGTCAGACGCGCCACCATATAGCTGAGGACTTAGAGCACATAATTGTAGGCACCCCCATATGCTATATGTTCCGCAATTTTCAAGCGCAAACCCACCCCAATAGTGCATCGGATTCACGATTGGGTAATAGGATAAGAGGGATTGGGGTGTCGCCTTTCCTCATCTCTAGGGAGGATTAAGCTCAGAGGGAGTACAGTTGCAGCTGATATTGGGAAACGCAAAGAATGAAGGTTTCCTGCGCCAATGTATCATACCGAATGGACCTTAAACAGCTCTTTAATGTTTTTATCCCAACAAAGAGATTATAAACCAATCTTCGGGTGTATAGTTCAAGAGGACCCTGGATTCTCAATTACCTCACATAATACCATCTTGCCAGCTTGAGATCAACTTGCAATGGGTTCCTCTGGCGTCCCACTGGAGGGCATTCTGGTGCACTAGCAAACAGCCCCATGTTAGAAATGGTAACACAACCACTAAGCCTCTAACATACTAAGCTTCTAACCTAACTCAGACAATTACAAATTATTTACTCTATACTAAACCTCATAAATTATGCAATTCCTGTCCAAGCAGAGCTGTCCCCCGTAGGCAGTGCCCCCCATTTAGGTCCAACATGCGCCCAATATCAACCATGCATAAACAGATAAGTACAATAACTCCTCAAATACGATCCTTACATTAATCCCCGAACACGATAAGTTAACTATCATTTCAACAATGCACTATTAGCCCCGAACACCCCTGTCTCACACACCCACCACCTCCACATCGAACCCATCATTAAAGCCCTGCACTCTCCTTAACCTCCTCAAGACTAGTATCTGAAATCTGCACGCGATGGACATAACTATTGAAGATTCTATCCGTGCCATCGGGCGCGACTTCCCCGGTATATACCCCACTGGATGGGCAGTACCTGGTGCCATCATTGCTGCTCCCCGCAGCTTCTGCACGGTAAATGCCGAACTTGGGAGAGGTATCACCGGTAAGGAGGAAGACGTTCTCAAGACGGTTGCCACCTCCATGGGCAGCATTGAACTTTTGCTGCTTGCCGTCAAGGTAGAACTCTAGCCACCCCTTTCCCTTGTTGTTTGTGTTGATGATGAAGCCGAGGGAGTGGCTAGTTTTTCCAGCGGAGAGCGGGCCGGTCCAGACGATTTCACGGTTGGAACCGTCGGCGCCGGGAATGGTGTATTCAATTACGAGGTCGAGCTTGGAGTTGAAGTGAACGTAGAGAGGAATGTTCTGCTTCGGCGCAGCCTCCTTGTCCCATTTCTTCCTGTGCGGAGTTAGAGCGGTTGGTAGGTTGGTTGGCAAGGAGGTGATAAGTGCAGTATTTACCATTGAAAGATAACGAGCGATTCATGGGCCTTTTCAAGACGGAAGTTGTATCCAATGTAGTAAGTCTTATCCCCGATAGCTTTGTTCTAAGATGGACATCCATGTTAGGACACAATTGAACCTCGATCAGGGGAAACGGAATCGTACATCGGCCTCGGCCATTGCCTTAACCTCCGCTCTTCTAAAGTGAGGATCACGGTGGTAATGCAAAGCATCCGTTCCGGTAGCAGGATCCTTCTCACTTCTGATAAAAGCCGCGTTTCCGGCACTGGTGAGCTTGCAGCCTAAGTCTTGGCCTTCGAGCTCGACGACACCGAGAGTGCTTGGATGGTCACCTCCTTTAAAGTCAATAATGAGTTTCGCAGCTGCAAGCATGAAGGGGGAGGAGGCAAGCGTGGTTAGAAGAGAGAGCCTCATCTTAGGCTAAATATTAATGTACGGCCGGATTGATAGGTGTGAGAATAGTAATAAAGAGCGAATGTAGGCTGAATCGACTGTTGAAACTGAGACTGGTTAATGAGATGAAGGATTGATATCCGTGCGGAGGGTAAGGTACTTGTAGAGAATTTGAAGCACTGGAGTCTGGTGGTCTACTTAATGTTGCTGGCTTACGATGTTCCCGTCCGAAGTTTTTCGGGCTGATAAGACAACTAATCTCAGCTCAAAAGCGATATTCCCCGTAGGTTATGATTGGCCATTGAATATCTATTCAACCAAGACTAGAAGACTTAGTCAGTTAGTCCTTGCAATAGTGAAACAAACGGCAGTAGGCGCCCAACTAACTAATCCAGAAAAAAGAGCACCCTGACAACTACTCGAGTACATTCGAGAGGACAGTGATTACGGTTCCCGTAGCAGCCGCTTCGGTACTTAGGTAAGCGCGTGACTAAACAAACGAACCTTAGGAATTCTATTGAAAAGGGCAGGTGGGTTACTGATTCTAGTCGGGCTTAGATTGTTCTGGGTTGTCGGGATTAGTAGTTAAGGGGGTTTTACAAATTGAGGTTTAGATGGTTGTGAAGGCATCATAGGATTATTAGAAGTATTACATACACCCAAGGTTGGGTTTCACTTTCTATGAGGGATGTTTTTCTGGCATAAATTCCTACTAGGTTAAAATGCACGTTATCCTTAGAGATCCAGGTCTACTTGTAGTCTATCGTCCCCAATAACTTTGGCTGAGCAAGTTTGTTGTACGGAGGTACAGCGTGTAAGTTTTGTAGGTTCCACAAACGAGGACTGCCACCCTCACCCCCTGTGCAATCTACAAAACTTATACGCTCTACCCCCGTATGATGGTAATCGATTAGCGGGCGTCTATCTATATACTTACCTAATTAAACCTCGGGAAAGAAACAAGATCTATCCCAGATATCTCTCATTGCCTCGGCTGACTGTGTCCGGCTTCATGATGTACAATTCGAGACTTATGAATTGCCACAAGTACCGATTCTTGTGCATCCGCGAAGTATTCTCCACTACTCTCACCCAGTTATTAAGCAACCCTTGCTGGCATATCATTCGAGATTCCCAGAATGCGCAGACTACCCCCAGCTTTTCCAATTAGACCACATACGACCTTTTCGTTCTGACAAAACAGCTTGAGCTTTCTTAGCCAGTTTCACACGATAACGCGACCTCCTTGCTCAGGCTGCACAGAAGTTCGGGCCGCCGTTCCCGAAACCCCTTCCCTCCCGGAACCCCCGAAGCCAAGATCGCGGTATGACAAGAGTGAGACTTTACGACGTTCTTAACTTGTCGTTAGATTTACACTTTCTGTGGACAACGGAAAAACTAGCATCCGCTCAAGCACCAGTAAGATACCGGTGCCTATAGCAGGAATGGGTCTTTGCATTTTCCATGTTTTTTTGGAGTTAAAACAGATCTTGCAGGTCGCTAGTGCCCATGAATTTTATTTGTACTTACTACCGTACCGGTAGAGAGTCCCACCCTGGTGGGGAGACCCCTGCACAGTGTCTAAATCCCGGGCACGGACACCTGAGGCTCCAATCTCGGTGCAATTATGCGCCTTACAAAATCGACTCCAGAGCACGCAATCATACACTATCAGATAATTGAGGCTACAAACTTGGCTGTAGTTTATCTCGACTGCATCCCTCGGGTGCTGACGGGTCAGGGTCTTGCCCACTGTCTCGCTCTTGATCGCCTTGAATCCGCACAACAAACTAAAATAAACCCTCTGTGCTCGAGTGTACAAATCAAGTTCAGACACGCTAGCCCCCTGGAGCAGCATAGCGCCCTCGAATTCACGGTTTCAAGAACCTTGGAATAAAATGCAAACCACTGCTCCCTGTTGATCCGGAGGTGCAAGCCAGGCGATCATGCTGTGTCCAGAGTTGAGTTATTAGGAGGGGAAAAATTTGCTTTACCTTAACTAAGATGTGAAGCTTCTCAAAATAGAGTACGCATAGAAGAATACAGTAAACCCTACCGTAGTTGATATTGGCGCCCAAGCCTCTTTTCTTCTGAGTTCAAGCCATTATGCAACGGATTTTGTGCCGTTGTTTGGAAGCAAACATCGTCAGAATGCGGTTTCACGGCGGGACGAGGAAACAGACCATAGAATCTCCCCTTCATGATCCGCAATCTCCTTGATTGAAATATGGATTTACGTCCCCTCTCGATACTTGCTACATTCAGACACCACTAAAGCCCGCCCCCCACTCCTTGGAGCTCCCCCCGTCAGGTCGCTATCAACACATACCCTCCCTCCTAGCGCACCAGATAGTACTCGGTGCTCCGTGATTCTAATAGTTCTGGTGTTGAACAAGCATATCGGGTGTGATAGCTTGAGTGATGTCACATCATTGCTTTTGTTCGTCGGTTGGGGGGTTATCCAAGCAACCTTCTTAAATGCTGAAAGTACTCGAGTACCGCGATATCCGGCGCAAGAAGTCTCGGCCTTTAACGACTCTTGAAAATCATGTGAAGTTGATAAAGAATTCCTCATATCTTAGCCAAACTTGACTGTCCAGTCAGAGGTAGGGGCGGGAATAAGGTGGGGTAACGTGTTGCCCATCGGGACCGCCTCCGCCGTACGCCTCGAGAGTGGGGGCGTTTACAAAGAAACTGACAATAGTTCTAGTTACGATAGCTACGTGCCAAATCTGGTTAGGAAATGGGCCAAGACATCTCTGAAGAACGTAGGATCTTGATTCGACTCTTTTCAGGATTCTCTGGATACAGTACCAACTCATTTCATTCGTATCCCAGGAGCCGTCGATCTCGGTATACCAGCATCCCTAAGTGAACCCTTAAGTGAACAATAGGAAGATGAAAAAATAAAAAGGCGCTCCTGGGATGCAGGAAAGATGCTGCTCTTTATACCCTACCCTCTTGGTCACGCAGCAATACCTATCAAAAATAAAGCGAAAGGAAACGCGCATCACCGCTTAACATAACCCCCCGATCGCTAATGCTATTACCATACTCGGATTGTAACCATCAATAGACTCCTTAATAGACCGCGAACAGATAGCCCGACAAAGTCTTCCCCTCACACGCGGGGGTCCGACGAGGCTCATCTGCATGTAATACCAGGGATGTCTCCACACACAAAAAAGCTTGGTACCCCCATCATATGCCGGTAATACTTGATCCAATTGAATAGCGCGGAGCAGGCCCGAATCAATTGGCTCGTGTGCGAGTGCTCTGAGACTGGATAGACAACTCTCACCGGTATTTGAATCTCTAGCCACCATAAAAACCCGAATACAGTGGTAGACAGATGCGCCAAGACTTTGGAGTTCCCTTCTCCTGCTGAGCCCGGGGAAATCAGTTAAGACTGAAAAAGGGGGATATTCATAACGCCTTACTAAGCCGGGCATCTGCAGCGTCCTATGATAGCAAATTTATCCCCCATCCGAGCTCCTACTACCACTATCGATAAAACTGCATGGAGGGTGAAATTGGTTCTTGTGACACTCAACGAAAGGATTTCCTTGGACATGTGGATACATCCCATGATCCCACGACTGTATCTGTGCCAGAGGCGGAGAGGCTTGCGTTAGCTCGTATCACAGCAGTAAAATTAAGGCATAATCTAGACCCAGAATTCAGCCGGAGTACTGATTCCGGCTCTCGACCATTCACCAACCACAAGCCTCCATACTGAAAGCCATCAATCCCTCTACTCTCTCCACTCTATGCTCTCTCTAGCACTCTCATCGAACCTATAATCAGCATAATGCCACCTGTCCCGAGTGACCGCTTGTGACTTTGTAACCCCCCTTCTATCCTCGGTCCCTACATATCGTTTAGAGCAGCAGGCTAGGGCATAAATCCCCGGTTTCGCTTCATTCACCCTGATGCATGCAAAGTATGATACTCAAGCGGACGACTCGTTTCACCGCTACTTTGCATGGGGAGGGTGTGTTGGCGCGGTCCAGCGTAAGTTTAATTCGGGAAGGGTTGAGAGCCCTTCTTTTTTTTTTTCTCGCACGCGGGACTTTAGGGTGAGTGGCTTGGCCAGAATAGGTAACGACAGCCATGACGTACTGCGGGCTGGCGATAACGGCCTCTTTTTTTTTCTCGTTCAGAATATTATGAATTTGCGGCTTGGCCTAGGCTCAAGAGTGATTATCATAGCGAGGTTGGGGGGAGAGGAGGGGAAAAACAACCCCCCAAGATCAGAAAGAGGCGAGCGAAACCATGGGAAAAGGAAATGGGGCGAAGAGAAGATTTGCTTGGGTCGGCCAGAGGTCAAGGCAAAGTGACGATGGAATGAAATGATTTTGCCTATCTGCCGATCTTCTCGTTAGCAAGGGTCACAATTAGGGTATATCTGTGGGGGCGCCCCCAGCCAAACTACTCGAGTCTCCCCCTACATAGAATTATGCATAACCATTTAAATAACTCTTCCCTCCCCCGCCTCATCATTGACCCTTCCTTTTCCCCCTCTGCTCGAACCCTTTCCTCCTTTCCTCTTTCCTTTAAAAGTTTGATCCGATCCTATTGGTCGACTCAAAAATGGCGTCGAGGAATAATTCCGTTTCGACCACAACTAGTTATGGTACTAATGCCTCTTCCTCCACCGCGGCAACAAGTATCTCGGCGCGGTCGTCGGAGGATAGGAATACGATCCTTTCAGACTTCAACCCTACTGTTGTCCTGTATATTCCACCTCGCGGAAGTTTACCCTCATCCAGGAATACAATCCCTATTCATGACCTTACACCATATATAAAGGTTCTCGATCGCGAGAACCTGACGAAGAAGCAGTTGAGGACTTTACACGCCACGAAGCCTTGGGAGAAGGATGGACAAGATGGCGAGCAGGGACTGGTCTCACGAAGGATGGGGCTGGGTAGTGGACGCTCGGTTTTGGGGGAGTCAATAGAGTGGAGGGTGCCTTGGGATGTGATGAAGCCAGCGAAAATTAAGGGCGGTGAGGAGGAGCTGGATGTGTGGTGTGGGAAGGAAGATAGGAGGGCACAGTTGTTCGATGTAGGCAGCGCCAGGTACGTATGATTACGTTAGGATTATGGTGTTGCAGGTCTGCAAGAGGGGAGGGGTGAGTAGAGGTGAGGGGAGGAGGGGGGTTATGGGATGAGGAAGCAAGGGGAGGAAGATAATTTACGGCATAGGCTTATAATGCTGGCGGTATCAGGTATGTCTGGCGATTCAACGAAGGCTCCGACCAAGTCTTGCTTGAGAAACATATGATAGACACCAGGAGCAGACACTACATTGGGGTGTTTTATATTAAGGTTAGAATTACCTCCGAAATTTCCTTGCCCTGCCTATGCACCTTCAAGGGATACACTCCCGGGTCAGGAAAGAAAGAAAGAAAAACTCCTAATAGTCACCTATCACTAACCCACTTCCAACGATCAGACGACCTCGTTCCCAGCGCTCGGTCCGTTGACGTCAATTGGCGGGACATTAATCCTGGACGAGAGAGGGCTCGACAAGCTCACCGCCATCGCAAGCGTCCTTGTACTACTAAAACGAGAACGGCAACGAAGGCGCATTGGCGGAGGAACTGTCTGATCTTTTATATATATATTTCTTTTCAACCTTTTTCTTTCTTTTTTTTCCCTCACCCTTTCTCTCTTCCTTTGCGATTTTTCTTTAATCTACTCATACCCTACTTTATCGCTTGTATCAGGGTTGTATAGGGTGTATGATATTTGGGTAGTCGGAGTTTGGAGTTTATGTGTGCCCAGCGTACCGGTAGCAGGTACTGTACCGTACCGTACGGTACAGTGCTCAAACAGCGGGGTGTGGTTTTCCTGGGCACCTTGTGTGAGCGAACCTCAAAGATGTTCGAAGTCATAAAAAAATTAAAAAAATTTAGGCAGGATCTTTTTTTCAATACGGTGCTTCTATCTCTTTTTCAACTATCGCGGGGTCAAATCTTCGGACCTTTAGACTATTCTTCGGACTTTCAGACTATTTTAATTTTTGTTTATGGTACCGGTACTTGCACTTTCCCTTTTCTTCTTTTTTCCTACGATATCATTCACTCCCGCTCCCCCGGTCTTTCGGGAAAAGAAATCCTGGCTCCTTGTCACACACACCCCGCCCCCACCTCCTTTATCCTTATCCTGAGCATGTGCGAGAAGTAAACAGGTGTTGCTCGCTTGCTGCGTTCACGGAAGGGACGATATCATGATCAATTCATGCACTATACAGATGGTTTTCGTCCACTCGCACTTAAAGAATGAGCGAGCAAGGAGAGCACGGTAAAGAGAACGTCACGAGCCCAATTGGGCGGATGTGGTTGGTTGGCAGATAGATAGATAAATTAAACTGAAAAATCCGTACGCCAACCCTATACCACTACTTTATCCCCTCCTCCTCCTCCTCCTCCTCCTCCTCCTCTTCCCCCTCTTCCTCGTCGATCAAGACTATCTATTCATTTATCAGCAATAGGAAACTCCTTTCCAGTAGTCCCCTTGTATTGTCTGCGGATAACTATTTCCACGGTAAAGCAAACATTAGCCATCTTCCCCCCTCTTCGTAATAGCCGTTGGGGGAGGGGGGAAACTTACAATCAGAAATTTGCTCATCCTTAGCCTGCTCAAGTGCGGACTCATTATTCTGAGGACCTTGACCGAGGAATTTCTCCTGTACGTAATCGATCCCTATTCACATACCCATCCAACCGTCCATCCGTATCAGTCCCCCCCTACCAGCCCTCATCATCAAAAGAAAGCAAAAAATTTTAACAAACCCTTATCCAACCCATCCTCCTTCTTCTCCGACTCCGGTCCCCCACCGACCATTCCATGCAGCCTATCCGCGAACCCACCGCCAGAGCTGGAGGAAGAATTCCCCTGCTGATGCTGCTGGTGGTCAGTCTTTGACTGGTTTCCGGTAGCGGAGCCCATTAGGCCTTTTAACGAGTCCATTTTCGTTTTTATATAAAGATGGCTTTGAAGAAGGGTAGATAGAAGATGGGAATAGAGGGAAGCGATAGAACTTAGATACGTATCCGTATGTTTTTTGGGAGTATACTATGCGGGTTGTGCTATGTTGCGAAGATGTGGCTCCTTAGGAAAGGGGATGGAGGCGCCGGGATACTTATACCAGCACTAGGCTTGGGGTGTTTGGCTTGGAGTACTGTATGGTGGAGTAGGATAAGTGGACCGCGGGGATAAGGATACGGCAGGGTACGATGCGGTGCGGCCTTGGAAGATGGTAGGCGTTGACGTCAGGATGTGTTGGTTGGTTAGTTATGACAGTTTACCGGTATTGGGCTTGAGGAAGGGAACTTGGAAGGGTGGATAGGGCAGAGTTGGTTGATTGGTTACGAGGGCGGCCTGCGGGGTGATCTACTCGAGTGATCTTGTCTGGGCGTTTGCAAGGAAGCGTTGAGCCTTGATTTAAAAAGGAGGGACGTTGAGTCTCGGCTTTGGGATTACTTTTTCTTTTCTTTTCTTTTCTTTTCTTTTTTTGCAATGGTGGCAGGGGGCGGAAGTTTGTCGCCTCATGATTGTCTCGTAGGTTCAGTGGCCATGGTAGCAAATTGTGCTGTGCTCGAGTACAGTACAATAAGGGCTACGGTAGCCAACTCTATTCCTCGCGGTGTTGAAGAAGATGGGCCGGCGTAGCAATAGCAGGAGGATCAAAATCAAAATCAAAATCATAATCGAAATCAGAACCACAAACCCCGCGACGGCAGAGAGCGGGGTACCGGTACCGGTAGTCGAGAGCACTCGAGCACCGTGCACTGCACGGGCTACATATCATAGCTCCCGTTGAATACTGGTCGCCCAACTTCCGTCAATGCAGTGCAGTGCAGCTGAGACGGGTCAAGACCTATCCATCCACCGGTGGGGAAATAACATGAGTTATCATATCATAACTGACTGCTTTATCGTTATTCGCAATCGCAAGTAAGTTTGAAACATGTGCATCCGGCTCGCTCGAAACCTTTCCTTTTTCCCGCCTGCTCCTTTCGCGCCGAGTCGTGTATCGTGCATGCTTGCTTGGGTCGTCATTGCTCGAGTGCGGCACTCGAGTACTCGTAGAGGGGACGTGGTGGTGGTGGTGGTGCTGAAAGGTAGGGTCGAGTTTTAGCTAGGGCTAGGGGGTGATTCCTGGGTGCTGGGAGGAAGGAGGCAGGGAGGGAAGGAGGCAGGGAGGGAAGGAGGGGCCGGATCGGGATGAGGGGTCCTGACCTAGTTGTGAGGCCAGGGTTCTTCTGCCATGGATGAGGCCACAAGCCACTCGGACGCCCCCTCACTCGGGCGGCTGGACTTGAACGACTTTCCTGTGGGAAACTTCATAAAATTTTGCAAGCGAAGAGATCAGCCGGCGATTTCCTCATAGGAAATTGACAAATCAGCATATGTCCGAGTGTAGGGGGGCATCCGAGTGGCTCGTGGTTTCGTCTACCAACGGATCGCGCGGACTGCATCCGTTGTTTGTACCTTATGAAACCGGAGAGTGGCTGGGAAGGCCTCAAGACTTCGGGTTGATAGAAAGTTTACGTGTGATATCGTGGGTTGCAGGTGGAGCTACGGTGCTCATGTAGGATAGGAAGATAGTGGTGATTTTCCTGGGAAAAATTACTAAAAGGCTATGAGGGGAAGGAAGCTGGAGAGTTAACTAAACCACTGTACCATGTAGGTACATACAGCGGCCAGATTGTGGGACTGGGATCGGATCGAGATCTGGCAAAGTGCTTTTTAGCATTGGGCGATTAGGTTAGTGAGGCGAGTTGGCGGTGGTGGATCGGGAGTGAGTGATGGATTAGGGCTGGAGAGCGTAAGATTCTTGACTAAGGAGCTCTTTTCTACTTAGACTACCGATAGTAGTTCACCATTCCTCCTTTGAGGGTTATCGCGGACAGCCTCAAGTAGTTTTAGATCAATCACGACCAACATGCGGGAATCTTAGTATGTGGGGACCTGAGTACTGGTGCTATCCTCTTCGCAGCACAAGGGCTCAGAGTTAAGGTTAAGCTGAGCACTTGGCCGATGATATCAATTCCCGATACTGTGGTTGTATGCTGCTACCACAAGATAGTTTACGGACTCCAAGTACCCTTCAGAGTCGACTGGGGGGTCTTTACGATTAATTCCGTGCATGCCCGGCAAGTGAATATGAATAGCATTACAAGTGGTCATCTGAAATCTTCGCAGAGCTTCAAGTAGCCTCTACTTGTACTGTCTGTTCTTTCTGGTATCCCCATATCCTAAGAGCATCGACAGAAACCTCGAGTATTACCCTATCTTTGTAATATCATTGCCATAACATTTTGTAACTATTAGAAGTGCCACCCGGCTTCCATACATGAGAGTTGAGAGCACTGCAGCTGGGGCATCTAAAGCAGATAAGAGTCGATGATTCGCGAGGAGGCTCGCAGTATATGAAAAGGAAAAAAATGCACGTGTCAGATCTGCACAACGAAATATCCTATTGCAGTACGGTACGTAGAGTCCGCGGGAGAAAACGGTGTCCATATGAATGGAAATGAAAAAAAAAATGAAATGAAAAAAGGTTGTATTTTGAATCGAAAAAATAAATCAAAAAAAAAAAGTTATCAGATCATATAATGAATTCCATTTCGTCCATAGAGAACGAACGAAAAATTGAGTGACATTGAGATAATTAACTTAGGCGTAAATACAAACAAACGGAGTTTTGATGCCTAATTTGTCGTACTCGCACTTACCTCCCAGAGCCTTCCTGCTTTTGCCCACTCCATCACCTAATCTTGTGGCGCATCTCACCACAACAGCCTCACTGTGGCTACCCTTCCACCAGAACACCTTCTCTCCCCTGCGCCTGCACCTCATCCCCCCCCCCTTCAACATCGAGATAGCCAAACTCTCTCCACACCCCACCCCTTCATCTCATCACCAATTCCTCTTCCTCCACCAAAATGGCGGCGTCATCGAGCAGCGGTATAGTGGAGCGCCAATACAACTATGGAGGCCTGATCGTCCGAACCTTTGTTCACTCAGCTAAATCTTCTCCTCCCCCCGCTCTAGGAGCCGAAGATTCACAATCCTCCCCTTTAAATAGCTCCACTCCAAATAACCAAGTCACATCTCCAGTTAAACGCGGTCGCGGCCGCCCGCGCAAAAACCCCAAACCAAATAGTATGGCCGACGACGACGACGCTGTTTCTGATAAATCCTCACAACCAGGATCCTCCTCGCAACAAAAACCGCCAAAGAAGAAGAGAAAACAGCTGGCTGGCGTTACGTCCGGTAACTCGAGGGTCCCTGCTTATGTTTCGCTCCTGACCGAGGAGGAGATGACTGCTGTTCGAAAGAGGAATAGGCGTGGGAAACAGTGGATTCCTGGGGAAAAAACGGTTATGAACGAGCTGGCGAGGTTGGGCAGGAGCGTTCCCGATCCTACTGAAACTCATCTGTTGCAGAATGGCGAAGATGGCGTCGGGGATGATGAAGAGCCTGAAGCTGAATTTGGCCTCGCTGAGGGAATTGAGCCAGCCGACGACGACGTCATTGATTGCGATCCATTTACGGGACTAGACGACATGCGCCTCGATTCTACTGATAATGCTGGAATGACTGGAGGAGTAGGCTCAAGCTCTGCCAACGATTGGATGAGGACTAACAATGAACAAACCCAGTTCCAGCAGCAGACGGAAAGCAATGGTGAAAGTTCGTTCGATTACTACATGTGTCCTCCCAACGGCGCAAGTACCCTTGAACCCCCGTCTGCAGCTCTGGATAAAGACTCTTCGTTTGCCGAACAGTTGAATTCAGTCGTACCTGAACTTTCAGAGCCAATTCTTCGGCCATCAGACTCTGTGACTACTCTATCTCACCCGACTCCTCCTCCTTCTTCGTTATCTCCTCAGAACCCGCCTCCTAAGCGTCCCTCTGCACCACCTCCACCTGCGATTCATGTAGACACCGCGGCCGCCCTTGGGGCCAAACTGGTTGAATTGATTGCGGCCTCACAAACCGCGTTTATTCCCACTCTAGTCCATTGTTCCTTTACTCTACCTCTACCAGAAGGCGAATTTACCCAGAAGCAATACGCTACAGATCTCGTTTCTGCAATCTCTGATGTCGACCGCTACGTATATGTCACCAAGAACTCTACCTGGAATTCTACAAATAGCGGGACCAGAGGCGCAATATTCGTATGTAACATGAGTCTAGAGAGTCTGAAGAAGAGAAAAAGCGGCACCGGCGAGGATCAAAAGAAGGGTACGCTCCCCCATCTTCAATTTATATTATTTTTCCATTTGTAGTCGAATTAGCCGGCTAACTCGTTTTACTATAGTCTCTATGGCCAGGACAAGATATCCTTGCGAAGGCTGCATCACCATCCGCTTCCTCGCAAAAAAGAATGTCATCAGCGTCCTCTACAAGCACCACGCCATCCACCGCTCTCCACACGACAAGATTGAGGATTCCGAGACCGCGCCCGAGAATAATGCTACTACTAACACAATCGGTAGTACCAAAGACGCACTGCCTCCACTTGAAAAGCCTCCGGCTGAGGAAATCATTGTCCCGGCTTTAGCCCAAATCCCTAGTATTGCTGGGCCCGGATAAGTTAGGATACACTCAACTAGCTAGTTAATTACCTCGCTTTAATTCTAAGCCTTCCATGACTCAACTCATTACGAAATTAAAGCCTCTTCCCTCTTCCTCTTCCTTTTCCACATCTTCTGATATTAACCTCTCACTCTACTCACATTTCTCCTGTATTGTTACTGGGTGGTCTGCTTTGTTTCACTTCACTTTCCACTTACTCCTTGGTTTTGCTTTCCTCCTTCGCGAAATCCACTCAACTAGTCAAAAATCGAATGAACGAAACCAATGAATAGTCTGTCCGGGGTTCGGTGATTTACTTGCTTTTATTTCTGTTCCTATCTTCCCTTTCTTCCCTCACCCTTTCTCTTGTAATTTCGTATTCTCCTCTCGAGCTTGACACGATAATAGCTTTTTGGCACTTTATCTTCTCTTCACATTTCCTTTCTTTTCTTCCCGGTTGACTAGCCGGATGGATGGATGGTCGGATGGATGAACGAATGAGGCGGACGGGAAGTCAGTGGATAGTATCGGGGAGTTTACTTTAATTTCTTGCGGATTTTACTCTACTTTTGCTCCTACTTCCTGCTGTACTGGTGCGTGGTCGGTGGTACTCTGGTTACTTGTTTTCTCGTCTCTTGTTTCCTGTTTCCTGTTCTTTTTTTTTTCGTGGCTATTTGTGGTTTGTTGTCTAGATAGCATAGGTTGTATATGGACAGTAATATCATGATTCATGAGGACTATTTGGTTTGGTCTGAGCTAGCCTGATAGATTGATAGACCGTCAGGAGATTGATTGGGTTTTGTACAATTGCTTTGGTTTGGGGGGCGATTTCATAGAAATAAAACTTTACTGGGATCCAGGTGAATGTATGTGAACGCTTTCGTATGTGCATGAGATGTCACTCGTCTGACCGAGCCATTGGCCGGCGGCGGCAAATTACTGTACTTTTATGTGAAACCGTTTAAATACCCACGTTTGTTACATTTATCTGTACGGGCAGGACCGTGTTGAATATTATTTCTACTTCCGGGTTTAAGGTCAAGCCCGCTGGAATGTGACCGGTCCCAACCCAACTTACTTTCCTCCATCTCTATTCTCTCGTCGTATTCTAGGGTGAGTTGGCAGGTGCAATTAGTGTGTAGGGGACCCCACCCCGGGACCGGTATGCGCAGTGGAAAGATAGAAAAGACCTATAAAAGGCCATGTATTTCTTCCGTCTGTTCATCCACAATTTGCGGGTGGCCACGTTGAGGCACATTGTCACCTCACAGGATTATGAAAATGAACGGGAAAAGGAAAGAAAAAAAAGAAAAGCATTCAAACGATAAATATGGAAGATTTTTTTCCACTTTTTTGGTAACCTTTAACTTAGAACACACCCAGGCTTTCCCTAAGAAGATATGGATGAGAAAACAAATAACCGAAATCCATACACTACAAAGCTTCCCAAAGTTAGACCCTTCTTATAGTAAACGTGAATAGCTTGCAACGGGAATCGTCGAAAAGCATATCTCTGGGATCCTTTCCCAGGCTCCTTGGCCTAGACACGAACTCAAACTCGACCTCCCACTCTCCAGGAACCTGTTTCCACAACTCCTTAAAGCTAGTCTCGTTGTGCCTGAAGGAGGCGTTCTCCTCGTGTTCAGCCCAAGGGAGTGCGAATTCACCAGAAACCCTACTCCCAACCTGGTGCCCGACGATGAGAGAGCCCTTGGCAGGGGTGAGGAATTTTGCGACGTTCTTTGCAGCACGGACTTGATCCTGCAATTTGAAGAGGTGGAGGAAGTGGCCGAGGTGAATGACGTCCATCTTACCCTCGAGAAGGCGGACAGTCTCATCATTGGCCGTCCCCCTCTCGCCGAGGAGGAGGATGTCCACTGGCGCTATGAAGTGAGCTGAGAGGGTCTCTCTATCTAGGAAGAGCTCGTATCCCAACTCGATGAACTGGGGGGATAAATCCATGCCATAAAGGTTCGCTGCTGGAGCACCATCCGCGACGAGATTGCGGAGGTCCTGGCCAAAGCAACAGCCCATATCGAGGAGACTTCCGCCTTGCTTGACCATGTGTAGGGCGTCTAGATACCCGGACTGGTTGGCGAAGGTGAATTCCACAAAGTAGAAGTTCCCAATGCAGGGGTAAGGGTAGAGTTCCCAGGCTTTTGAACGCTGGAGGGGACTTGTTAGCTATCACTCTTGCTGAAGGGTGGTGGATGGTGTGGGTTGAAATACTCACAATTTTCAAAATGTGTTGGGCGATCTGAGATCCTCTTAGGGTGGTATACTTCTCGAAGAAGTTGGTGAGGGTGGAGTTTGGGAGGAAATCTTCGTCCGAGATATACATCCCGGGCAAGGTGGCGGGGTTGAACTTCATTGGGTGGATGCTAATAGCAGACAAAATAGGTTGGGAGAATCGTGAGATCGTGGGGGGTGGAAGGCGAAAGTTGGTTTTTTTTCGGATAGACAAGAGAATAGGATGAGGAAACAGAAGACGAAAGGTGTGCTAGTTTTATATCGCTATTGAACCACAAGGTTTCTGAGGGTAGGATGGCATGCTCGGGGTGCAGGCGCGGTATGAAGATGTTGGAACGAGAGAGGAAAACAAGGAGTTTTTGTGCAAACCCTCCCCCCGAGCTCCCAAGCCCTACAGCCTGAGTGCTGTACTATAATGCCTACCGCCCATGCCATTTGGGACAGACATGAATTGCCGACGGGTTCTCTAGGTAACTTTACCTACAGTGTTCTTAACGGGGCAATTCATTCCTCCTGAGCCAGGACGAGGACCGGCGACATTTTGTGGTACCGCCCCGCCTTTACCCAAACTTGCACGACAAGCAATAGCAAAGGACCATGGACCGGCCATACCCCACAACAAGTGTCACCCAGAGGGCCTAATTGCTTGTCCCAGTGAGGATGTAGTATCATAGGATTGATATGGTGGTACCCGGCGGTGGTGGTACCCGGCGGTCCCGACAGTCACCAGCCGTCACCCGCAGTCACCCACCGTCACCCGCCCTCCCCTGCCGTCCTCCGCCGTCCTCTAAAGCTCCCTACCATCCCCTGCAGTCCTATGTAATCACCTATCGTCCCTACCTGAAGTTGTCTCATGGTGGGGCTCGTCGTCCTTCCTGATGACGGCCGTCCAGGGAGTTCAAAGACGAGGACGGACCACATTTTGCCGCCCTATCTTGTCGGGGGGCTCTTGGCAGTCTCCCCGCCAGCCCCTACGGGCACCCTGGATGGTTGGTAAACAAAATCAGAGTAAATACGGCATCAAAATGGGATACGGAGGGAGAGAGGATAACGATAGCAAGCAACCTAGGCCTATTCGTCCTACTTGCTTGCTAAACTGACGGTAATGACAGGAGTATATATGAAAAACAAAACGCTATCCTTAGCCTTCCAACCATCACCACTCATGTCGGCTTCCTTCCACACATGTCTCCTCATCACCTTGTTCATCCCTCAAAGAAACAAAAGAAACATTCTGTGTTATCACTAAACAAAAGAAAATACATCTCAAAGACTTCCTCTTGTTCTTCCTTCGTTTCCGTAGCCTCCATGCTTTCCTATCCGTCCATCAATGAAACATCTTTCTTAACTTCCGTGCTTTCATAAAACAAAAGAAACTCTAGCATGCCGAGCAGCATTTCCAACAGTTGGAACACTGTGTATTTGGAATAGCCCATGACGATGCAAAATAAAACGGGACAAAGCTTTTTGTGCAAATCTTAAACCCAAAAATATGTTTCATTGGTCCTACACACCAACCGTTGTGTTTCTTCTAGCAACATAATTGTTTTTCTAAATAATAATAACCCTTGTTTCCAAGCTCAATCTTGTGACTTTACTGTGACATTCACTGTCGATAATCGGTTGACCATTGGGATTTCTTGAGCAGTATAGGAGTACGTGTAGCCATAATAAAATTGTTTTTCCAAAGGTAAAAAGGGAAAAAAGAAAGAAAAAAGCCTTCAAACGATAAATATGGAGGATCTTTGTCCTCTTTTTTTGGTAACCTTTAACTTAGACCAGACCCAGACCTTCCCTAAAGACCTGTGGATGGAAAAACAAATAACCGAAACCCATACACTACAAAGCTTCCCAAATTTAGACCCTTGTTATAGCAAATGTGAAAAGCTTGTGAGGGGAATTCGAGGAAAGGATATCCCTAGGACCCTTTCCCAAGCTCCTTGACCTAGACACGAAGTCGAACTCGACCTCCCACTCTCCAGGAACCTGTTTCCACAGCTCCTTAAAGCTAGTCTCGTTGTGCCTGAAGGCGCTAATCTCCTCGTATTCAGCCCAAGGGAGTAAGAATTCACCAGAGACCCTACTCCCAACCTGGTGCCCGACGATGAGAGAGCCCTTAGCAGGACTGAGGAATTTTGCGACGTTCTTTGCAGCACGGATCTGATCCTGCCAGTTGAAGAGGTGGAGGAAGTAGCCGAGGTGAATGACATCCATCTTACCCTCGAGAAGGCGGACAGTCTCATCATTGGCCGTCCCCCTCTCGCCGAGGAGGAGGACGTCCACAGGCGCTATGAAGTGAGCTGAGAGGGTCTCTCTATCTAGGAAGAGCTCGTATCCCAACTCGATGAACTCGGGGCATAAATCCATGCCGTAGAGGTTCGCTGCTGGAGCACCATCCGCGACGAGATTGCGGAGGCCCTGGCCAAAGCAGCAGCCCACATCGAGGAGACTTCCGCCTTGCTTGACCCTGTGTAGGGCCTCTGAGTAACCGGACTGGTTGGCGAAGGTGAATTCCACAAAGTAGAAATTGCCAATGCAGGGGTATGGGTAGAGTTCCCAGGCTTTTGAACGCTGGAGGGGACTTGTCAGCTGTCACTCTTGCTGGAGGGCAGCGGATGAGGTGGATTGAAATACTCACAATTTTCAAAATGTGTTGGGCGATCTGAGATCCTCTTAGGGTGGTATACTTCTCGAAGAAGTGGATGAGGGTGGAGTTTGGTAGGAAATCTTCATCGGATATATAGACACTGGGCTCAGTGGCGGGTTTGAACTTCATTAAACAGATGATAATAGCAGACCAAATAGATTGGACGAATTGTGGAATCATGGGAGGCTAAAGGTCAAAGCTTTTTTTTCTTTCTCGGATTGAGGACAAGAGAAGAGGAAGAGGAAACAAAGGACGATGGGTGTGCTGGTTTTATATCGGTATTGAACCACAAGGTTTTTGAGGGTAGGATGGCATGCTCGGGGTGCAGGCGCAGTATAATGATGTAAGGAGCGAAGAAAACAAGGAGTTTTAGTGTAAGTCCCCCCCTGGAGCTCTCAAAGCCTACTGCCTGAGTACTGTACCTATAATGCCATACCGCCCATGCTATTTGGGGCAGATATGAATTGCTAATGGGGTTCTCTAGGTAAATTTACCTACAGTGTTCTTAACGGGGCATTTCGTCCGTCCTGAGACAGGGCGAGGACCAGAGACATTTTGTCGCCCCATCTCGTCTTTGTCCGAACTTACCCGACAAGCAAGAGCAAAGGACCATGGCCCGGCCGTCCCCCACAACAAGTATCGCCCAGAGGGCCTAATTACTTGTTCCAGTGAGGATATGGTGCGATAGGATTGATATGGTGGTCCCCGGGGGTCCCCGGTAGTCACCAGCCGTCACCCGCAGTCGCTCACCGTCACCCACCATCCCCTGCCATCCTCCGCCGTCCTCTAAAGCTCCCTACCGCCCCCAGCAGTCCTATATACAGTCAATAGACATAAGTCTTAGTGATTGTGGAATACTGAGACACGTCTGTGCCTAATGGGTATTCAGTAAAAGGCGGATAATGGTATTGCAATAGTAGGAAAAAGAGAAGAATAAAGCATGAAGTACCATTTTAGTAGTAAAGAGATAGGAACATATTTAGTACTCTGTGTCGTATAGTACTGCTGGGTGTCTTCCACATCCGGCGTTCTCTTGCTGGTATTGGCAATCTTAACGGTAAAGGTTCCCGAGGATGACCTGCGAAGGAAAGCAGAAGGAAGCAACTGCTCGTCATGGGAACTGAAGGGTGAATGTCAGATACCCATAACTGATTAGTTTGGTCAAGTGACATGAAGAGTAAAGGGTGAAGGCTGCGAGAATGGTTTCTGATAACCGAACAAAAATTCCATGACCCTCTAAGGAGTTTCCACCTCTTCAAAACAGAAATACCGCAGCCTAAACAGTCCACTTTTGCTGCTATGCAATAGTATAAACAATCCTTTAAGAAAATATGAAAAGTCACTAAAGCTATCCACATATTCGACAAGGCGCGATCGTTCTATGTGGGGGGGCGTGTTGCATTATTCTCACTTAGCCTTTGCTGATTAAGCTTTCACCAAGATTTATACCTAGTGACTGTGCCGTCCCCTACCTGAAGTTGTCTCATATCGTGGGGCTCGTCATCCTTCCTAATGGCGGTCGTCCAGGAAGCTCAAAGACGAGAACGGACCACATTTTGCCGTCCTGTCTCGTTCGGGACTCTTAGCAGTCTCCCCGCCGGCCCCTACGGGCGCCCTGGGTGGTTGAGGACACTGCGTATTTGGAACAGTCCATGACGACGCAAGATAAAATGGGACAAAAAAGTTTTCGATTTTTATTCAAGAAAAGATCTCCCTTTTTCCTGCTTTTTGTGAATCTTAAACCCAAAAATATGTTTTATTGGCACTGCAAATCGACTGTTGTGTTTCCTCTATCATAGCAACATAACTGTTTTTCCAAATAATAATAACCCTTATTTCCAAGTTCAATCTTGTGACTTTACTGTGACATTCACTGTCAACAATTGGTTGACCACGGGATAATACCTAAAACTAACAACTCTGATGTCTTGCACACATTTGCCCTTCTAACCCTAAGGACTCTATCCTTAAGGGCTAAATAGTACATCAACAACACAACTAGCAAGACTCCGAATGAGCCCCCTAAGAGAGGCCAGGGAAGTTAAGAATCCTGGAGGGGACTTCTTAAGTAGTATAGGAGTACGTGTAGCCATAATAAAAGTGTTTTTCCAAAGGTAAAAATGGAAAGAAAAAAATGGAAAGAATGCCAAGAATGTTCTATAATGTGTAGATGCTAAGACAGCGCTTGCTGATGCTGGCGAAAATGCAGTTTTTTTTGGGACAGAACACACAGTACTAGCGGCTAACTGTCCCAACTGATATAGGTAATAAGGTGACATTAGAGAGGACGGGATAGCCCACAAATGGGTAGCTAGTCTGTGAATTACTATGAAAAAAACTAGCAAACTTAGCTACGAGCATAAGATTTATTAAATCAGGGTAACCAAAGTTGCTCGACCGTAAGTCTTTAACTCACACCGGGCAATACCGTAAAAGTGGGGGCAAGCACCCAGCCAATCGTAAGTGCAAAATTGCCTTAGACGCTTCACAGCGGGTGATAGCGTCCCAGACCGCACGCCCCCCCTTCCCATCAATACCTAAACCCAACAAAGAAACTTTCCAAAGGCTTACCTACATAAACCTAGGCGAATGTACTTAACAAAATATCATAGAAAGGGCGAGCTAACCCTAAACTCACCAGCCCAACCGCAACCCCACCCAAAGTTGAAGAATGCAGAATATACCATAATAATAGGCCAGTGGGATCTCTCATAATATTATGGCTATTTTAAAATAGTTAGATGCGACAGAAAAAAACGAAGCACAGATTCCCGCTTTTTTATGTCCTGGCCAGTACTCGTACTAACCACCGCTCGTTCCCTCACACAATGTCCACCAATAAGCATCTATCCAGGTGGCCTAGAAGGCTATCTATGGCTTTTACAAAACATAATTGGTATCACTACCAGAGCGTTTTTAAGCTCCCACCACTGGCAGTGATCCACATATTATATTTAGTTTACCCCAGGACACCCCTACCATTTCCATAAGAGCCCTGTCTCAGAGTTTGAGGTAAATAAAATGCACAGCCGCCACAAGAATTCATATAGTCACTAGCAAGCATGAGGTATAAGCAGGTGTCTGGCGGCACGGAATTCCCCCCATCTTGATAATACCATAAAAACTCGTTAAGCACACCATTCCCTAAAGATAAAACGCCCCTGGAAAGAGTTGTGTTTTCCTGCTAGGTACTAACTGGATGCCAGGACTGGCTTAGCTAGTATAAAATATTTTGAATTAACTTACAGTAGATCTCATGATTAGTAGTGCACTAGCACTAGTGCACATGTACTCATTATCCTACTGTGCTAAGCCTATTGTAGTTTAGTGCAGTGATTTACGCCGCGTTACCCGATGGCGTATCTAACGAGTTCTTCCGATATTGCACCGTAAAATCTCCCGAAATTCATTCTCACATCATCAGCTGGAACCGGCCTGTCAGCCCAGGACTGGCTGCTTAGTTCGAAAATTTAGGGAATTGCGAACACCAGTTAAGGAAATCCAACCCCTCCTGGGGACTGGTATTGTGCTATTAGGGAAACGCTAATCCTTCTCAGGAGTTTTCAGAGTTGATGGAGATGGTGGGTTTCACGAGATTCCATGGAATTCTTACTCCCAGAAATCTAAGAGAGTCTCTAGAATTCTTTCAGAGGGTGCACAGACCCTTCTTGTAATTAAGTTGCCGGTACTTATACCCCGCATGCTGGGAAAAAAAGAGTAAAGAAACCCGTAAAGCTTGATCCTAAAAACCAACCCTAAGCGAGGTTATGATGGTGCTAGATTTCCCCATGCCCAAACTCCCAATTGCACGTTACACCCGCAAAAACTCATGCCGGTGACACCGCCTTCCGTAGGCAGAGGTATTCAGCTCATAATCTAAATGCCTCTAGCTATAGAGCCGGTGAAATTCGCTATCCTGGAGCCAAGATATCTCGACCCCGGCTCAGCAAAGCAGTGGAATTGGACCTCAGGGAGCCCTTCTCATAGCCCATCTTATTTCGAAAGGAGGGTCAATCACAATCTATTTTTTTTATACCAGAACACTAAGAAATACACTTCCAAACCGGGCTAGAATTAACACACCCTAGCACGGAGGGAATGAGTTCCATCGATTTCTAGAATATTGGGCTGAAGGGTGCTAGAAGTATCACCGGGTGCGAGCGCGAAAGGAATTATGAGGAACATGAAGTTGTAGTTTAAGAGCGAGAACAAGGGAAGGAAAGCCGGAGGGGGGGTAGAAGGGAACACATAAGCGGCAGAATGCGGAAGGACAAGAAGGTAGCTTTGATGTAAGCTAGCATAAGAGAGGTACGACGGCATTTTATATTAGACAGGCAATCACCATTTCCAGCAGGAGGCAGGGGGCCATGCACCGAGTGATTCATAGTGAAGCATTCATGTCTCACTTGCTGCTGGCAGTACGGAAAGTCAGGTAGGAGAGAATAGGCGAAAACAATCAAGACCCGGGCTGTTTTGAGCCATAATCATTCAACTATCCTGAGCTAAGTATTCAATCCTCATGGGTAGAAAAACGAAAGAGCCTTCCCATCCACAAGGATCTTGGGGAAAGATTCGGGAAACTTTTTTCACTGCAATCCCATGGTATAGAGGGGCATCAGATTTTATGAATCTTGAGTTATCATAGTTACCAAGACACCTGTATTGTATGTACCGCATGGGAAAGCCACTCTTCCAAATTCCTGCTGCACTTAATAAGATACTTCGCCGCCCGAATCAATTGAATTAGTATGAGTATTAGTATTACCTTTCCAAAGACCACTACGAGAGAATAATTATTTACCCCCAGTACCACATCAAGTATTCATACCATATTCAGAATAACAGCCCGCGCTAAACATCTTCGGGAGGAAAGGAGAAAACCAAGGTTTTTTTTCAGAACCCAGTGGAAAAAGTGTGGAATTTAGGGAGCGCCCTACCTTTCCACTATGGCTGTCTTCTGCATGTAAAATTGCACGTTTTGCCGCCGTGGCTAACACGGCATACCCCTCTTTCACCCTGCAGTACCCGATGCTCATTCACTCTCCCCGATGGATCATGATGTCGCCAAATATTCCTTATCTCCTTGACTAGTGTAACAATGGAACATTTGATGCCGACCCCCCTGTCATCTCTACGACAGAGATGACTAAGGGGCCCTCAGTATTTTCCAGTGATAATGTGCGTAGGTGTGATCATATAACTAATATTAGCCATGCTTTAAGGTTTGCCCATCTGCGGATTTGTGATAACCTACAAATGTTGCTTGTTAGCCTAGATCTAGAACGCTAGCATAATTCAGACCATGGCTAATATTAGCTATATGATCATGCCTACCGGTACACACATTATCACTGAGAAATACTGAGGGCCCCTTAGTCATCTCTATCGTAGAGATGACAGGGGGGTCGGCATCAAATTTTCCATTGTTACGCCAGTCGATACCGGCAGCAGTTGATAGACGGCCCATGAGCAGATCACTGTTACACTATCCCCAGTTCCCCCAAAGCTATTATAATAGGAATACCAGCACCATAAAATCCATTGAAATCCACTATCAGATCACTATCGGAAATCAACCTAGGATAGGCTTAGTTTGCCAAGTTAATAGAAGTTCGAAAACCAGTTAACGAGATCCAACACGTCCCGTGAGCTGATCTTATACTGAGTCAGGAAAACGCTAATCCTTCTCAGGAGCTCTTGTCTTTGAATCCGGAGATTACAGGGCTAATTGAGGTGGTGAATTTCAAGAGATTTTGCGGAACGAGTACGAGCACAGCGGGGATTATCGGCGTATCATATCAGCAACTTTGCTTGGCTCACGGCTGCTCCGAGGGAGCGGAGACGATCCCGCCCGAACCGCTGTCTACTCATATACCGGCATAATCCTTACGCCCCAACATACTACGGCCGAGCGCAATAAACTTCAAGACACACTCCCACTACAGATCCGGCGATGTGCTACGGGTACCGCGGGGGCTCGAACAACGGAACTTCATCTCGTGTTGTTAGAGTTACTTTCTCTAGTAAGGCCTAGTGTTTCCTTTGCTTTTTATATCCCTTAGGGGGGCTGAGCAGCACTTTTTGCTGTGGTTTTCACCCTTTTTCTAAAGTGGGTAATTCTCGACTACATAGCCCACAGTCCTACTGTTTGAGTTTCTGCAGTGGTAGGCATAATGTACTAACATCACAGGGATTAAAACTTTCCAATTAAGTATGGCAATTATCCGTGAATTTTAACCGGTGATTCTAGAAGTTACAGGCATATAGAACCCGGACATTTGAGACTGAATTTTGTATTGGCGGCTAGATACGCATAGACAATTTGCCATACAAATTTTCTATCCATGTGTTCAGGTTCTACCGTATATGCCTGGAACTTGATTAGTCTAGACGCTTGTAGATAAGGTCTTTCAAGTTTCACGGGATAGCCCGGTATCTTACTCGAGTACGTGCATTATGCGGGGTATCGCGACTTTAAATGCCCCCGACAATCTGAGGAAAGTGGAAAAAAACGATTCCCCCTGTCTTAGACGTAAACTAGGACGTTTTAACCTGATCGAGTGAAGACCTCTGGATTTTTTTCTGATATCGGCACCGTAAAAACTCGTGTTATCCACCATTCACTACGGTATCTCTAGCTAATATTCGTATTTCTGTTGGTCTATTGAACTAAACCTATAGAGGGTTAAGGCAGGGATTGATAGAAATTAGAGGCTAGGCGATGAGATCCAACCCACTTAAGGCACTCGGGCTTGGCCGTGTGAGAAAAGCGCTAATCCTTCCTAGGGGTTCTTGTCTCTGAACACGGGGACTATCACCTGGCGGAGATGGTGGAAAACACTAGTTTTTACGGCATTCCCGATAGGCTGCTGGTTCCTGGGGTCTAGCACCGCCTTTCAGACGGGGCTTTGGCCTTGGTGATCTTTTTTCTTTTTGTTTGGTCAGTCGTGACTATGATACTCTTAGCTAGGTCCCGAGGGGGCGCCTTTTTTTCTTCTTCCCAACAGCGTTCGAATTGCCGGGACTTTTTAAAGCTGCAATAGCAGGCCTTGCGCAATTGCCGGTAAGAACAATAGTCAGTCTAGCGAGCCCCATAGACGAGAGTACAGCACCGTAAGAACTAGGTAGTCCCAAATTTCCTCCCCTGGAAAAGGGGCGCAAAACACACCGAAAATCTGCCTCCTCGAGAGAGAAAAAGAAAAAACAACAGCAGACCTTACCAAGAGAGGCAACTCAAACGTCCTAGCACTAGGACCGTTTATTCGAGTTCTTAAGGTACAGCCTTTAATGGGAACACGACGAAAACTGGCCGGTGACAAGCGGGGAGAGTGAGAAAGAACATACTTACTAGCTACTGATCCCTATTTATCATCCATCGGTTTCCGTCGTACCCCCATTAAAGGCTGTAGACTTATGGTGTCAGAAGCTGCGGGGGGAGGTGTGTACCCCCCCGCTTCGGTTTTTTTCATTGGCAAGAGGTAGTCAACTAGAGTATTTTGGAGCCTAGAGCCACAATAGATTCAACATTTGTAGGTAAGCCACTCTGTGGCCAGAGGGGGTTACACACATCCCTCCTACCCGTATGGTGCCGGCACCTTATAATCGACCTTCAGTGCCATCGGGAGTCGAGCACTAGTCCGAATATGGTAAGTGACCTTGCTACTTCAGGTAATATATTTCATATTACTCAGCCAAAACTTGTCTTCTCCACACAAGTGCCAACACCCCAACTCCATACAAACTTTGCCTTGCCTTTAAGAGCCATTATAGCAAGAACCACATGCCTAGAACCAAATATGCTCTGTAAATGTGTTCTTGGAGTGATTTATAATAATTATACAGAAGGGATAAGTAAAATAATAGTATGCGGTGTTGTTGTTGTTCATTGAAAAGTTGGGAAAATATGGTTGTCATGAGGTTGATTCTAAGGTGCCGGCACCATATGGGTTTCTGGCGCCATCACGCCAGGGAGGCGCACGCATAACTAATCCTAAGGGATTGCGGAAATAGCCGGTTAGGCCGTGACAAGGGATTCCGGAGTTCTGATCGGAGACCTTGGTCCTCGATCCAATCAATTCCCGTGTTCCTCGCCCCTTTCTTTGTCGTACGGAGTAGGCTGTACCCCAGGGTATGTTTTTCGGCCATCAAGAGTTTCCTATAATAGGGATCTATTTACTAGAGTATAAAAGGTTTAGCAGAGTAAAGAGTGAATGATTGGTCCTGCGAAGGAGCATGTTGGTTTTGTGCTCTGAATATGATGGCGGGTTGGGGACCACCACGGAAAGAGTGAGGAGGATTACCAATGGGGGGTTTTTTTTAACAGCGCTTCGGGGCTAAAAAGAAATTGCAGCTTCAAACTCCTCCGGGTGCCTTGGAGCCAAGATGTCCATCTTTATGCCTAAATGGTCGAACCTTGATGCTAGGGCGTCCGAATAGTCTATGAATTGCCAAGTATGGTGGGGGAAACCTTAAAACAGAGCCCGGACGACATAGATTTACTCAGTGATTCATGTTACAAGCATCATAGCAGGTGTCCCAATGCGGTTAACTTGCCTCTTGGCAACTTCAACAATTAATAGCGGGCAGGGAACTTGGGTCTCATTACACCTAACTTTAAACCTCCATATCTCGCCCAAAAGTTAATATTTTTGGAATCCTTTCCAATTTTCTGGGTATCTAGCTTATTTGCTATTGAAGAAAACTGGAATAAATTTTATTGAGGCGCCTCAGGCTTTATGTTGCCAGTACGAGTACCGTACCGTACTCGAGCAGCGTTCCCGCGCTTGCCGCACCAAAGCACCACTTTTGACTTAGGGCGCTGAGTCATTTGGCAAATAGTAAATACCGTAAATCCTCCCAAGTTATAATCCGCCATCAGATTATCAGCAGGAATTGCGGTATCGGCCTGCGGTAAGTTTAGTTTGATAGATTAACGGAATTATAAATAAAAGATCCAACTTCAATACGCTCAGGAGTTAGGTGCGAGGAAAACACGTATCCTTCTTAGGGAGGTTTTTTTTCCCTGAGTACCGAGATCAGAGGACTAGACAAGATTATACTGTATCATACAGGAATAGTTGACCAATTCATCTCCTGTGCCTAACCTCAGATTCAGAATAAGTTAAAGCAGAACATCATACCGCAGCCCAACAAATTTCGCGTTCTCTCACCATAGAAAAGAACCCACAACACATGATTCACTTCGCCGATGGTAGTAGACGACTGCGCAAGGCTACCAGGCCGTAATATGATACCTAGATACAATGCAATCCCCGCACGAAACTGGGTGGATGACGAACAGGGGTCAGTAACAAGCAAATTTTTGTTACCCGACGACTTTAAAGGGCTCACTTTCTGCAATTAACTTCACCCGCCCAGTTTCGTCGTGCCCCAGCGTAGACCGTAGGGGTAAATATTTTAGCACGTTAGAATTCTCTTTTTTGGCTAACTTATGGGATAGGAAAATGTCGCAGCCTCAGGCTTTGAGGTAGAACAAAAGGAATATGTCCAACGCCTTGTTCAAAGAAGCAACTACAACGTCCTAGCACACTTATCTCCAGCCCCAGTTATCACGGCAGTTGAACTATTGTCCTCTCATTCTCCTTGATTGGCTTTCTCTTTCTTATTTCCTTTTTCTCCTTTGCTTTTTCTTTGCTTCTTTTTTCTCGTTTTCGCGAACTACCGACATCCCGCTTGACCGAACCCAGGCCACTTTCAGAGCTGAGTGACAGTTGTTTCGCTGTGTCTTGTCTATTGATCGAAAGGGGAAATTCTGGACGTCCTCGAGCGATTCTCGACAGCTCCGTTTTTTTGCGGTAGGGTAGAAGTGCGTAGTAGCAGGGGGCCAGGAATGAAGCCTCATAAATTGGATCTCTCTTTTACAGCAAAGAAAGTTGGTTATTGTAAATTTCCTGGGCATTGCGAGGGGAGCCCGGATCCCCCCGGAGCTCTTTTTTCTTTTCTTTTCCGAGTTCGACTGCGCAACAGCGCCCACCAGGGCAGATGAGAGCCCAGCTCCGAAGAACCAGACACCCGTGAACCAGGTTAAACAGAGAGCTCTGGAAGGGGGGGGAAAAAAAAGGATTTGCAACATTTTTGCTACAGAATATGAACGCAAGCGTCTACTAGGGTGCAGGTGGGGCCGTGTGGCTGGTGATAAGCGCGCTATACGCGCACGGAACTGACGAAACGGGAAAACAAAAGCCATGGATATTCTGATTGGATCAGGATAAGCGCGCAAAAGCAATATCTCTCGGGCGAATGGGGTTAGAATAGGTGAGAACATGCATGCCGAAAGCCGATATCAAACTCTACCACTTAGACTCGGGGATAGAATGACAATCCTAGAAGGCTACTAAACTGTGCGGGGGCCCTGGCGGTGAAAACCTTTCAGAGCCGAATTGACAATATTTGCACAACGCGCCCGCAGATGCGAATAGCCCAGCAGGGAGATCAGAATCCTATAAATGCTGACCCTGACCCGACATCACACTCTTTCAACTTCCTAAACCTTTTTCTCTAAAGCCCGTCTCAATATTCAACAAATAAATTTCAATTCCTTTTGGCAACCAAGCCTACCCCAACTTGGACCACTGCAAGATGTCTACAAGTCTTATCAACACTGCTCCCTCTCCCATCCAAGGAGCACAAACTACTTGCCCGAACTGCGGAACGTAAGTCCCTAGCTCGTAGTTTTTTTAATTGAAAAGAACGTGTTCTAAATGACTGCTGCTGACAATACTCTGCTGTTCTCAGATACTTCACTATGCCCCCCCTATATCCTAGGGGGGAGACGAATACAGTAACTCATACCTTACGGGTTACAGATGTTAGTTTTCTCTTCGAGATCATTCCTGATTATCCAATACTAACACTATCCCAAAGGGTACCGCTCCGCATGATTCTACAAATACCGAACAAGGAAGCTCTATCTCCAAACACTACCAGAAACAGCAACCCCCAAACCCTCACTGCGGCCCGAGCCACACTGATAGCGGAGCCAGCTGGACCTGTCCTCAATGCCCCCGGGCCTTCTTGTGTCATTTGAAAACACTCCTTTTTGACCAAGCCTTTTCTACCAGTGGCAGTCAACAATCCCCCCAGCCGTCCGACAGGCTCCCAGGGCCAGAACTCTCGGCTGAGAGCTTAGGCGCATTAGAAAACACACCGAAATATCCTATTGAACGATTACTCAAAGAGATTCAGGAGAATATTAGTTGTTGGAACCATCTCCGAATAGAGGAGGGCGGCGATGGGGTCGTTAAGATGTAACGAGTTAATTTTGCTTTCTTCTTCTATTTCTATTGACACTTATTCTTAATCTGTTCACTTTATTTACTCATTTTATTCCCGTGTTTCTATTTGCGAGTCTCCTCTAGGATCCCAAGGAATTTAGGTCTATGTGGGGAGTTGGTGCTGTTATGGTTTCGAGGGTTTCTAGTCATGTCTTTATTCTGAACGTGAGAAACAGAGAAAGAAGGAGGATACTAGCTATGATGGAACGGATACCAAACAGTTCATTGGGAAGCTACCATTGACCAACACCCACCTCATCCATGTGGCTATAAATAACGCCGCAAAACTTTACTTGGTCTAATAAGATTCCTGAATAACGCTCCTGCATCTAAGCTGGGCAAAATATCCTCCTAATAAGTTAGCATAATATGTTGCACTACCGCCTCGTTCAAAAGCTACTAGCAATGTATCGCTGGATGGAAAGTATGGGACTAGTACCCAAGAGTACCCTAATTTAAAGATAAAATTAAATTAATTCCCTTGTTTTTCGCTACCCTTCCTTTTTCCACCTTTTCCTCTCTTGTTTCTGACAAGGACAGTAAGGCTCCGTCGTGAACTGGTGACGCGGGCCGTGGGTTGCAAAGAAAGTTTAAAAAAAGGGCTTTGACAGTACTGATTTGCTCCCGAATATCCCTCTTCTACGGACTTCGAGCGAAAAAAGGCCCAATAATATTTCCATCGTCTATCCTATCCCGTCATCAACCATATACTCTGCTTGCTTACTTGGTTGATACGTCTCCGCCACCGGGATTCGTTTCTATAATTTTTTGTACGGGGGCGGTTTTGCGGCTGCGCATACAGACCGGGGGTCTTCTCCCGGCGGTAGGTTGAAGGCCGGAAAAAGGCACTACTCTATTTTCTGAACTTTCAATAGCGAATTAATTAGCATCCTCTCTGCCATACTCGTTCATGGCTGTTTCTAAATCTTCTATTGGGCAATATCTGACAAACTACATGAAATATCCCTAGACATGTGCACTTCGTGCACGTAGCACGATACTAGAATCAATCGAGTAGCGCTGTGTATATTGATAAGGGGTCAATTTTGGGTGTGCCCGAGCACAAGATTAAGTCGGGGGGCACTATTATTGCCACCCTTGATAGCCTTTGGTCTTGTCTTTGGTGCGAGTAACCATCCTCCTATGTTAATTGCTAGATTTCCACTGACTCCCAATTCGCCTCCGTCGTCGCCTTTCCAACCCCTTGAGGGTGTAATAACAAACCCCTCAATAAGTAAGGTAGGTACCAAATTACGAATATAGGTAGTAGTAAAAGTCAAGTGATGAAATTGTAGGCCTGCTTGTAGGAGTGCAGCACCATAGATAGGGGGAAGTGGCTTGGTGCGCTCGACTCTTGTCTTTCACCGGTTATCACCATGAGGCGTTAAGTTTCCTGATTTGTGCTAGTTTCCACACAAATGCCCTGCGGTTCCGGAAGTCCGCCCGAACCTTGCTTACCTCCTATAACACCACGAGCATACACCCATATGTACTATATGGCCGCTTTGAAGCGGTGAGAGGACAGGAGTAGTCAGATGAGGCGTCCACCCAATTAGGGCCATTTTTTCCATTAAACAGGACAGCATTAAATTTTGATAATAATAATTGAAGCCGTCATAATGAGTCACGGACTTATAAAAGTGTATATTGATAATCGGGGATGCTTAGGTCGGAGTTATCCTGAATAATAATACTTTAAAAATTGAACTCTTTCAAGAGCTAACACCTTTCCAAGTACCCTAACGCCTGTCCTACAAACTAGGTCAAAGCGAGAATTCAGATTTCCCCCCAAAGTGACACGAGATCCCATATATTTCCAGAGTCCCCTGATGGCCTACAAGGGAGAGAGAGGAGAGGAGACAGAAGCAAACGAGTACACTAAAGCTTCCACCCCCACAGACATTAATTGAGCGATTTTGTAATTACATATTGAGTTTTTCTTTCCTCTCCTTCGCCGCCGCCTCATAGCCTATCAAAAAAATCAAAAGCATAGCAAGATGCACAATGATACACAGAAGGACGCCCAAAACAATATGCAATAAATTGCGCAACACCCTATCAACGACGCTACTTTAGTGCTAGTTATTACTGACCGCGAACGAAGTGTCTAAAGTAGCTTTTATAGGACATACTCTACCATAAGTACTCAAATAGAAGAGAAATGTGCTAGGACGTTGGAATTCCCCTTCTCAGCTTAGCGAGGAGAAAACACCCCAAACCCGGCCCAGAGTCGACCCGAACAAACGGAATACGGTATGTGCAGCGCCTTACTGGGAGAGGCAACTGCAACGTCTTAGCACATTTCTCTTTTATCGAAGTACTTACGGTACTTTCTCATGATGCCTCGCCGGTTTTTGTTCAAGTAATATGTAACTCAGACCCAATCCTAATCACAGAGGCTCACTCGGGTTTCTGTGACACGGGTCTTGACATAATCTATCATCAGGTGCACGCTTATGTGAAAAATCAGTTAAAAAGGCACACATAGAGTGGTACGCACGAGTAGGCCAAGTGGCCGGAAGCATTGGGGCGCCCAACAGAGCCTCAGTGGGACAAGGTCCTCACGGGGCAAACTGCCTGCCTGCCTGCCTTGCGGGCACTAATACCCGGGATAACATCATTTCAGGGCTCTGCTTATTCCGTTGAGGAGACTGTGTGGCCCTGCACCCTTAATATACAAGGGTGAACCCCAAGCTTCGGAACTAAACCAAACTTCTCTTGAAAATACTGGAGCTCCTCAAATAAATTCATAAATCCCTCACCGAACCTAAATGACGATGGAGCTGTTATCTGTATCCTGCCATAGGTTCAGATGAACTATGTGTCGAGACAGACCAGGGGCCGTGTCTACCACCTAAAGTGGTCCGACCTTGGAGGCGTTAGGATGATAGGCAACTAGCTGGCGGGCCAAAGTTAGTCTTGCATCGGCTTACTTGATAGGGCTTGCATCATTCCCAGAGACTGTGCGTCGAGAAGGAGTGTTTATCTCAGTTTCTCTGGCCCCCTCTCAACCAACCCCTGCACGTCCCCTGGAAATATTTTTGGAGCTCGGGTGACCTGTGGCACTAAAACGACCCTCGGTGGCCCTCCTCCGATATACCACTAGAAGGCTGAAATTATAGAGGCAATTTTTATACCTAGGAATCATCTCATAAATGTGAGCAAACTTGGCTTTCTCACTTGCGGGGTGCAGCCAGCCAGGGTTCCCTACGCCATACGACAAATGCGTCGCCGGTAGTAGTTGACCCTGTTCCGCCCGAGCTTTACTTTGCGCACCCCGCGGGTCCTCAATAAAATTTTCTGCCCTACCGTCCCACCTATTCAATGAGCTTTGCGCGTCTGGGTGGCGAGCCCAGTGAAACCTCGTCTCGAGAAAGTGGGCCACGAATGGCTGCAGGGGGTAGATGTGTCCGGAGGAGGCGCCAGGCGATGCATTCGTTTGCCTAAGCTGACCCAACAACCAATCAGTTGGTCACAGAGGAAAAATTCGACACCATCTACCCATCCCGGAGCAGCAGCACCACAGGAGCACACATTATCCCACAACCCCAAGGCTACAAAGCCCCCACCGACCTGAGTCCGGGTGGGTATATCCGTATTTAGTGAATTCCCCATACCTCCGAATTTTAAGCCCGAAGCAAGTACTCCCTTTCAACGCAAGGATATAGGATATACTATCTAGAAAAGCACATATGGCTTATCACACTCACGATATGAGGGCGGATTCGAATCGTAACCATATTCTGAATTTTTATTAAAACCAGGCATTGGCGAATTAGAAGCGGGGGCCACTCAGCTCCGGAAAAGCAATGCTATATGACGGGTAATATTTCTGGAAGAAGGGGTAGCCGAGACGGAACGAAGCCAAGAGATGCTAGCCTACTGCCGGCAGAGAGAAATTCCATCGGATCAAGACTATCCCAACTCGCAGCTTATTAAGCACTCGGGTGCTGAAGCTCATAGTGGTCGAGCTAACATAGCAAAGCCACCTCAGGGTTGGGATTTAAGGTCTACTCAGAAACACCGGATATATCGTCACAAAAATTTCTCATTTCGCTTTGGTTTCGACTAGATTAGGTCTGCAATCAGGCCTGGTTACTGTAAAAACACACCACCGCAAGGCTCTTAGAAATAAGAATCAAAATAGATAAGAGAGGGTTTACATGCCAGCTAGACATCGTATACTGTATGTCACGCTAATAAGAGTGGAAAGAAAATCATTCTCATCCTCACAATCTACATCCTCTCCACCCACATCGATTAGTGCTTAGTCCAAGATGCAGAACTAGCGTTGAAACGTTGTTGGTAACTCGAGTACCGGTAGAAGTACGCCAGCACTGCTTGACTGTGGTTCTGGTTGCGATAAACCTGCACACGCGGACATTGTTTAAGCTAATTATTAAGCAAACCCTCAGGATTTTTGGTTATTTTTTTTTCAATTTTGCGGGTAGTCCCGGGCTCCTTGAGGACTTCCCCACCCCCCCTCCAGCAGGAGCCCAGAAGTAGAGGGTCTCCGGTTTGCGCACAGCACGAGCACGACACCCGTAGTATTATTTTTTTTGTTTTTTTGGATTGCTCGCGTTTTAGCCGGCCCCGGGGGCTTTACGCTATGGCGCGCGCGGGCGGGCTGCACTCGAGTATGTATGATACTTTCCAGGTGCGCCGGGGTAAGCGGCGGTTAGCTAGCCCTACTATAATGCCGTTAAGGACGCAGCCGGATCAGCAGTACAAGTACCTACCGTACCCATGCAGTGATAAAATTGATTGAACCAGAAACTCACAAAGCCCGACTTGAATGACAAAAATGCACAACCCCTTAAAGGAAAAAATAAAAATAATCCAGCCAAATTGGAAACAGAATGATGTCTCACCCCAGAAAACGTTTGTCTTGGCCTACTTTTGCCTATATTTTGCAGCCGGCCACTAGTTGAGGTTTCCATGCAAACGCCCAAGCTTCGAACCCAGGGATAACAGCCTTCTAGTTATTATATCCAGGGGTTGAAATCATAGATCGATGAAGGAGTTGTCTAGCCGCATTTCTACGATCTCGGAGTCAAAAAAAAAACTTCCTTATTGGTAGTGATCAACCAACTTGAAACCAAACGATTACTTCCCCCAATCACCAGCGGGCCCACCACTCCCACAACACAGCAGAGCCTCCCCAAGTTCTCAGGAGGCCCCTCCCACCTCTCATTGGCCAGATAAACCAATAAGAAAGCATTAAAATCATCTTGTCTTTTCACATATACAAAGTGCGCTTTTCTCTGCCTCGCATGTTTTCCAGTCCTAATCGTCTCTAAACATCGCTTCAAAGCGATCAAAGATTCCGAAATGGTAGCGGGAAACCATAACTTCTTAGCCTACAGTACCACCCCCGAAAGTGGAAACACATCCGTGTGAATATTGCGTGTCCAAAGTCAGTGGAATCAAGCAGAGACCTTGCAATACTACACGTTCTGTGAAACAGGGATCCCACCACCAATAGCTAGTAGGTCTCGCCGTTTGATCGATCTAATGCATGCACTGTGAGATCACCCCACCTTTCAAGACAAGTCAAGGCAGAGCTCACAAAAATACTCAAGTACACCGTACCAAACCAGGAAATAAGCCCCAGCAACCTCCCGAATTCCCATCCCTGGAACGAGTCCTCCCTAAATTTATCCCAGCTCCGGGCCGCACTGACCGACACAAGGAGAGCCACAATAACCAAATATGCCGATATTCAGATAAATCACTGTTACACCGCGGCTGCCTCTCCAGCAAAACTTGAAGTGCACTGTGCCCCGCTTTGTAGGGAGCGACATGTCCAAGCAGGTAGGACGTCACTCGTACGGAAGCAATTTGACACTTTAGAACGACCGCCAGAAATTATCCAACACGAGGCCAACGCAAATTCTCTGCCCCGTTCATGCAGAAGGATCTGGTAGATAATGCTCTCACATGGAGCCTTCTGAAAAATTTTCTCGCCTGAGCTAAGAAACACGTTGTCATTTGACCAAAAATGTTGTCATGACACGAAACTTCGACAGCACTCCATGTCGAAAAATAGTCATTTTGTTGGATAGATTCTGCAGCCTCTCTGTCGCTCTACCGGAATGGAAACCAGGCTACTCCCTCCAGATGCCGCGGTATGATTCGATTGACATCCCGCCCCCCACCATTTGTTTATCTTAGCCGAGTGATATTTGGTGATCTAGGCGAAGGGCAGCCAACCAGTTTGCCACCAAGACAATCACAGAATGAGGGCAAGTTCCATAGTCTACATTTGCGTAGTGTGGTAGCAAATTATGGTCATCTACCATCACTCCAAGTGACCGGCACAGCCCGCGGCTTGAACCGGCCCCTCCTTCCCGCAAATTGGTACTAGAAAAATTTCCGATATTTCCACTCGCCAGAGATAACAACGGATCACCTGCTTATCCTCATGGTCACTATCACGGTAGATGACACAAGCCAGAGAATGCGGAATGACTTCGATTCGTTATATTGCCTCCGCCTTGTTCTTATTTTGGCCCCTCTCCCGGAATGTTCCTTCTCACCCCACAGCCTACTACATGCAGACTCCAATTATCGCGATGTGTCACCCGCTATGAGCTTCATGAGACTAAACTCGCGGTAGGAGCCCCCGGCGGCAATTCTGTCATCAAAATCAGACAGCACCGAGGCATCCCGTCGCCTTGACACGTACACCACTGTTACAGACTGGCCCTCTCCCTAAACAAAAAACGTTAAAAATCTAGCCAGTCGAGCGTTAATTTTAGGCAGACTCCCTATTCCCGCAGCTCCTCCCAACCTAGACACCTCACACTCATCACCACTAGAGGCATGTGTTTATCAGTTAGATTCTGTGGATCAAGGGGATTGCCTGTCGGAGGGTGGAGCCTCCCAGGTTCCCCCAGAGTCAGTCAGCCTCTCCAAGTGATCGGGAGTGTAGCTGGATACTCAAACATTGACGCTGAGTTGGCATATCTCCATGCATGTTCATTCCCATCCCCCCCCATCCTCAGCCTTTCCAAGTTCTACGAACACTCTTCCAACTCAAAGATCCGCTATTTCATAGGGAGGGCGCTGAACGCGTTTATGAGATCCTGTTACGCCAATGATTTTGCATCGTCAGGAAACTCAACTTCCGGACTGTTCATACGGGTGCCTAGGAACCGCGGGTGACCGATGCTCCTAGTTACGCCTCATTTGCCATCAGAAGAGGTTGAGCTGATTAGCATGCGAGCCCAAGCAGAGGACATGGATACTCGCCCCTAGCTTCGAGTTACAATGCGGTCCCCCCGACCCCTGGTCTCTTTTCCAGGTCTTGGGCGGGCAAACTTTGGGCTATTCACTCGGGAGCCAGTCTTGATTTCCGTCGCGTTTCTGCTGCCCAAAAATTGCAAATTCATCGTCCCTACGACGGGTCATTTGTACGCAACGCGCAGAAAAATTTTTGATTGCAACGCTGAACACCCTGTGGGTGAGTGCCCATTCGGTAGGGTAACCACTCGCTGCGAGTATTGAAGCAAGAGGTGCTAACAAGATCAGCTGGGATCATGTTTCTCAATTACAAAGTAACATTAAAAATACAAGAACAACTTCGCTTTGCTAGTAAAAAATACCAGAAAATACTTGAGATGAGGGATCAATTAGTTGAATTTATTCTAGGAAAAGAGCTGCTCTTGCTGTTGGGCAATAGCATGTAGCTGGCAGGATGGATCAGGGGCATTCTGATGGTTACCCAAAATACCGAATGATTCTCTAGTATTTTTTAGTGTTTTTTTTTTTGCTAACAGAGCAAAATTGTTCTTATATAATGCAATTTCACCAACTTTCATCCTTTTTTATCTCGAAATGGCACGCATCTAGAATTTCAATGCATTTTTGCCTCCAAGAGACATGTTCCTGGCGGACACCCATGCCCTAGAAGAAAGCATTTAGTGCCGGTCTGCGGCGAGTGAGTAGAATGATTCGAGAAACTCGCTTTCCGGGAGGGCATGGGGCATTATGTTTTCCCCATTTATAATATTCTCGTTAACGCCCATCGAGTCCTGTTGGTCTAAAAATCCCAATATTTGAGGTGATTCGGCACCCGTCCTACAGCCCAACCGAGTGGACCAGTGACGGGCTACGAGTGAGTCCCCATGAAACTCAAGCGCTCGAATCTAAGCCCAAAGCATATCAATGAAATAGGAAGAAAGAGCGCTAATTCCATTTTTGTTCAATATTATTGAGTAAGAACGCCCGGAAGCCACAGGCGGCAACAGTCAAAAATGACAAATATCAAGGATATCAAGAGGACCTAAATAATTGGGTCATTCTTCATCAAATTTTCTCCCCTTTATTTCTGTGATTTATTGACCCCCTCCCATCACTAATCATTCAAGTTTTTCCCCCCGCCAATTAGTCCGATGACATCTTTTAGATCATGGTTTCGGTTTCTTTCATTGTTCAAAACATAGTAAGGTTTAACAAGCAAAACGATCTAGGGCGAAATAGTATCTGCCCAGATGGCGAGGGGGAAGGGGGGAATCCAGATTGCTAACCTGTGGTCACAACTCTCTTGCCCCGGATCACCCCCACCGTATTATATAATACCGGATTCTTGGATTTCGGCTATTCAGGGTAGGGGGATGCGGCTACGGTGCCCGTACTTGAACCACTTCCAATACGGTAACAGTTTAACCAAGCCCGAGTCAGGGGAATCACGAATTTATGACAAACTTCTGGCATCGGCACTAAAAGCTAAATCTCCACAACTGCAGGTACCGGAGCGAATCGCCATCTGCTCACGAATGCTCGCTCGAGTTTGGCCTGCGGCTGGGGAGAGGGTTATTTGTTTTTTGGGGGGTAAAACATCGAGCCCATGGGTCATACCGGGGTTGCCGTTGAGCCGCAGCTCGCATCAGACGATGGCGATTTTGCTTGAGTGGTCACATCTCATGCTACAGGCTCATAGCTCACTGTGACTTTCCATGGATAGATCCGAGTTGCACAGTAAGTAATTCGATTTAGAGGTCATCTAGCTACCCTAGCTGTGGGTATGGTATGTAACTTATGAGTTGCTATCATAGGGTAAAGCACTGCCTGCGCAATACCTGTACAGGATGTGCCGTACGAGTACCATATATCCGCAAGCCCCTAATTACTACCACAAGCGACAGTAGAAGCACAGTAACGTCTCGTGACGCAGAACTGGTAGTACTTGTACGACGCCCATCCAGCCCAGTCAACATTCCAATTAGCACGACACGGCAGACAAGCGATCCCCCCGCTATTGCAAGCCAAATCCAGTCTCCATCACAAATATTGTCCCAAACAGGAAAAAAAAAGGAAAAAACCCCTAATTGAACCGATCATACGGAGGTACAGGGCATAAGTTTTGTGGGTTACACAGAGGTTGAGGGTGGTAGACCTCGCTTGTGGAACCTACAAAACTTATGCCCTGTACCTCCGTATGCACACGCGCAGGAACCTAGTCATTCCAAAAACTAAAGATTCAAGCGAAAAAAAGAAAAAGAAAAAGAAAGATATGCATAAATATATTTCCAGTTCGAGAAAAATGCTCATCGCCAAACTCATAAATTACTGCTCTGGATCAAATTTCAACGTGAACCCCCGCACAAAAGAAAATTAACGTGTCGGCATCTCAGCAGCGTTGATTGGCGGCGGGGGCGGAGGCGGAGCTCCAACACCCTGTGAATAGGGAGCTGGTGTAGCCGGAGGAGAAATTGGTTGGGTTGTCGCTGCTGCATTGTAGTACACCGGTGAGGTAGTGGGCTGGTACGGCTGTGGAGTGGGTGGCTGCTGGTAGTATTCGTCCTTTGGGGGATCCTGGTAGTATTGGGTCTGATTGGGGACGTTTCCCATCGCGACGGAGGCCGCACCCGCGTGGTCTGGTAGAGGGTTCCCGTCTGGGTCCATGCCCGAGTTATACTTAGCCCCTCGGAGGTCCTTTCGGTTCTTGGAGAGGACCACAGCCGCGAGAACGAGAGATCCAATGAATAGAAGCCTAGAGAGGTGGGGGAGTTGTTAGTTTTAAATTCCCAAGAAATTTCGCACCTCGCCAGTGGGGAACTTGCATGAGAAGGAAGGACAGGGCAAAGGCGGCCTTGGAAACTTGACAAACGGTACTTTTGAAGACATAATACGTGAATATGTCGACAAGAGCGAATTCACAGTCTTTTACAGCAAGGTACCCGCTATCCGCGGTTCCGGCCATGGATATCAACCAGAAGACTGCAAGGAAGGCATCGGTGATTGTGATGGCCAGCGGAAGCAGCAAATTTGAGAACAAAAGGAAGAAGTTGATCCCGACGTAAATAATAGAGAAAATCGCAGAGACAAGAGCCATACACGCCCACCTAACAGGTAGACAGTCTCGTTAGTCCGATGGTGACACAGGGCAAGCAGAACAATCATCAATCGGTCGGAAGCATAGAAGGGAGAAGACTTACCAGTAATCTATCACCGAGACGATGTATGCAGACAATCCCAAGACTATGATGGAGAAAAGTAACTGCACACCCCTGAGGACGATTAGTGGCTGCGAAGGCCAACGAGTATCCCGGACCATGATGAAAGATCCAATATAGTTCTCCTTCTGCTTTTGCCTTCACCGTAGCCTTACAAAAAAGACTTCCCTCGTGATCGTTGGTGAGTTTGCTAAAAACCAGCGAACAATAATCGAACTCTTAAGGAAGGGCACAGTGCAAAGCGAATCTAAATGGGAAAAAAAAAAAACCTAAGACCAGGCGGTGGCCTCCTTATAAACCAGGAGAGAGCGAGAGAGGGCGGAACCTTCTTTCGTTCATCCATCCATCGCAGAAGAAAGCCCACCACCTCCCATGTTCCACTCTCCTCTTTTTCCGTTTCATGTGATAGGCAGCTAACCGCTTAACCTTTCTTGGTTGTCTCACAAGAGAGCAACATGATTGCTTGCGAACTTGGTTGCAATGCTACTTGCACAGTACCGGTACTTAACTTAGAACAGATAGAGACGAGGCTGAGCTTGGGCTTGTTTCTAATGTGTCACACACACACTCACAGACGCGCACACAACATGGCTTTTCTTTTTTCTTTTTTATCTTCTCCGTTAGGAATAGTTGATGGTTATCTTTGTTTTTAACATAGGTACAAGTGCCAGGCCGAACAGTTAATTTAGGTTAACCCGCAAAATAAACCCTGTCCCCGTACGAGAACTTTACCCCATGGCACTTGTAACTTGTCAGGGGCCAAGACGAGTTTGTGGTGAGTTGGGGTATCGGTATTTCCTATTTTTTGCAACTGGTCGGGTTGTGCATCTCCTCGAGCTCTGTTTGCTGTGCTCGAGTAAAAAGTACTTGTGCTCGTACAAGGGGCGGGAATATAGCGATCGCACACACCACCCCAGGGTCTCATCAGTTTTTGAGGGTTTTAGCTGGTCAACCACTTTGATGCGTGCGAAGACTTTATGCCAAGCCCTTGTTGCTCTGTGCCATGCTGTACGGTACTTACCGGCACGAGTGCTCGTACACGAGGTATCTATGGAGATCACTTGAAACTCTCGAGGCTTTTGAGAATCTCTAAAATTCACATTTTAGAGAAAAGTAGGCACCAGTGTATACGTAGTACAGTAACTACGGGTAGTCTGGGTTTTAATTTCCACCCAACTCGAGTGTCGGCGCCACGCTACATAGAGAACTTCTCTTGTCGTACTAGTACGGTACTCTAGCGCAACTTCTGCTTCACCTTGTGCTGGGCTGTGTTTGGAAATGGCCCTTGTCACACTTGCATGGTTTGGCTTTGTCGACCAACACTGATTTCTCTCCTTTCTCCCTCTCCTTTCTTCTGCCCTACTTATGATAGCTACTGGTATCCGGCTCGTTTTGTTGATTCATTAATTGTCCCAGGGAAGCATGTACGGTACAGGTACAGTACGGCCTTAACCCTACCCACGACGGAACTGGGCAGGTGATTAACAAGGGCACTGGTATTTGGTGGGCAAAAAAGGGAATCGTCAAGGCCAGGGTTATAAAAGATTGCTTGTAATTGATGCCTGTTCGTCACCAGCCTTGTTTCGCCGTGGGCACAGCGGAGACTGTATCGGCTTGCAGTGCGGTGCTGTCGCTAGCCGTGTCCATGATGTTTCCTCGCTTTATCACTCAAAAAATCGTGCTTGTACTGGGCGGGGAGCGTCCAGAAGCAGGGGTCGTGAAGTTGTATGGGGGTTTAGAGACGCACTAGTTTCGTGTACAAGTGTACCGGTGCTGTACCCAGTCTAATACGTACTGCATACTCGAGTACTCGAGTGCTTCTTGCCTGCAACGAGTACCATGACCCTTGCCCAATCGCCAGCGGGGTCAAAGTTTGGCGCTCTAAAGCCTCAAGCTCAGCCTCCATGCCGAGTACGAATTGAGTCTCGCGAGTTGCAGCAAAAAAGGAGTTGTTGCCCAATCTCAGAGTTTGAAGGCCTGTGGCATCCTTGGGGGTATCCTGTGGAGCTGACTGGTTATCGGCTTCGGGCTGGCGTGTGGATCAGGCGACTACCGGTAAATTTTTAGGCTTCCCCTCCTAGCAAGAAGGTGGAGAAAATTGAGGCTCTGGGGGAATAAAAAGTACAGTACCAGCCCCCGATTGTGGCACCACGGTACGCAGGACTCGCGCGACACGGCAGCCAGAAATTCCTCAACAGCTAGGGAGGGGATTACCGGTACCCTAGGGATTCTGCGGGTACCGGGAACTCCCAGCCCTCTAAAATTTGCCCTGGGGGCTTCCGTCCGAGACGCCATGGGTATTTTCGGGTTTCTGGTCCCCTGTTTAGTGTTATGGGGATTTGTAATTGGAGCCCAAGTGATATCGTAGGAAACGGGACGATTGAACCGTGTACTCTATGGTCAAGATTTTCCTTCCCTGGCGAATGAGCAAAAAACGTAGCAGAGGCACAGTCCCTTTCTCTCTTCCAAGACAGACAAAAGGAGCAAAATTGCTAGATCTTGACAGGAGAGGTAAGCCCAACGACACAGCAGACTGTCCAATTACCCAAGTCCCTACAGTACAAGGTCCGCCCTGCGCTCCCATGCGTGCCCGGCCGCATAGCCCCCATACCGGCGCTCCGACCGGTACTGCACGAGTACTAATACCTGGCCCGGGCAGAGGTTGTGTTGTGCAGTTACAGATGGAGGTGTCCTAGGTGTGCAGTGCAGAGGTGGAATTATTTATAGTACTATTTCGTGTTTCTACTTTTGGCTGAAGTAGCAGCGCAGTTTGGCCTACCGTCTACAAGTCTGTTGGTGCAAGAATAATTTGATTGATTCACGATAATGGGCAGAGGCTTGAACTGTAGCCGAATCCACGGGCTACCCAGGCAGATGCTGACTGGTTGATTTTATTGGAAATCACTATGATAGTTGATCTCTTTAGCTGCAACATTTATCAAGCTTACCAGCAGAAGCTTTCCTATTCAAGTTTAGTCGTCCGAGTGGCTTGTGGTCCCCTCGGTCACGATTTGTTTTCTTGAGGTGCATAACGATATCGAACATCCGCCATAGCTATGTCAGGCACTTGTACTAATCGAGGCGGGGGCACTCTATGGACGTGGTGGTTACCTCACTGCCGGTAGCGCTCCGGGTCTGACATCAGTGGCACGCTTGTGACGGGCCTTTTTCCCAATAGGCTGCTCAATCATCATATGAGAATAAAAGAAGAGGTATAGAGATCATATTCTGTCGGTGGGAGTAACTAGACTATAAAGCATCCGGCTCTCACACCAGTTTGGTAAATTTACCATTTAATCTTCGTCCTCATCGTCTTCATCCTCATCTAAACCATCGCTCATATCCCCCAGATCGTCGTCCCCTATATAGTCACCAATACTTACTCCAAGCTCCAATGGCTCCTCTTCTCGATCCCCTTTCACCCTCTCGTAGGGGTACTTCCAAACAGACTCCTCCACCAACGTTGGACGATCACGGGAATTCCTGAGTTTGTAATTGACCTTACGAACCAGAATTCCCAGAACGTTTTCCCCCAAAACTTTCCCCTCTACATACCCTTCCCCTTTGATCAAACCAGTAGCCCCAACACTGCCACGTGCGGAGAAGAGCCCCATGGCCTCGAGAGGAACATGCATGTTGACACCCGCTTCCCCGCTCTTGTCGATCTTCTGCTTGAAGACACCGTCTATGATGACCTGCAACCCGACGACAAAGTAGACTGGTTTGCGGTATTGGGCCATATCGTTTAGCCAAGCCTGGACTTCAGGCTCCTGCACAACCGTTCGGAGTGTGGCATCGGGCTGTTTGAGCTCTAGATGGAAGGCGGTGGGGGCGTAAAGGCCGATCATGTTTGCCCTGCGAATTCCGAAGAATGCCCCGAAAAGCTTCGTGAAGGATGCTTTAAGCTTCCCCGATTTCTCCAATGTGAGCGTGGCTGTGTACTCACTCTCTTCTAGCTTCGAGTAGTCGTCTTCCGTGATTGGCCTTTCGGGTATGCACGAGTTGATTGAGGGGTTTAGCGGGTTCGGCAAGAGTTGACCCAGGTTAACTAGTGAGAGCGGGAAAACCTTTGGTAGTAGAACTGATTTTGTCGGCGGGCTCATGTCTTCTGCTGTGAGATTTTGTTCGGGTTATGGTGGGCGTTTTTTTTCTCCAGTGATCTGCTGTGGGGATCTAAGGAGTATTAGTGGTGAGGAGATTCGAATCTTTCAATTTGCTGTCTTCGTCGCATGGGGGCAAGAGACACGGAAACGAGGGGTCTTAGATAGGAATCTGGAATATGTCAGGATCTCACTGCCTGATCTTCTGACCAATCGCGGCTTGCGTCGTATATTCGGCCTGTCTTTCAAGCGAGGAGGGTGGGGTTAGGGCTCCTTACAATTGATGGTTCCCCTCACGGTGACCGTTGACCTCTGCCTTTAGAAAACTGCTGGGCGAATCAAGTCTACAAAGGTATTTCCTATTTTGCGTTCCATACGTTATATCAACTAACGAGTTGTTTTTATAGATGTCCGCTGAAGTACATGAAATAGTCTTTGATACCATTGAAGAGATTCTTACCGACCCAAACGCGGTGCTCGATGATGATTTCGAGGAAGCAGCCCTGCTTTATATTGGCGTGGCCATGAAGGCTATGGGAAGGTATGATAAGATCAAAAACATAGACGATCTAGAAACAGCAATTGGGTTGTTCGATAAAGGGATCAATCACCCTTCAGCGACGAATGACCCCAAGCTCCCAGCTTACGTCAATGAATACGCCACTGCCCTTGCAAAGAGATTCGGAATAAACCATAACGCGGAAGATCTGCAGAAAGCTATTAGATTGGTAAAGACGGTATTTTGTGAGGTTGATAAGGATGATCAAAATTACGAGGAGGTTTTGGACAGCGCCTCGCAATGCCTTTCCTCTATGTACGAGGAGGCCGATTCGGCAGATGCACTTCACGAGATTATTGTTTATGGGAGGGAGGCTCTCCAGTCAATGCCTCCCGAGCACCCCAAGCGCCCTGGTGCCTTTCATATGCTGTCTCGCTGTCTCCGCAAGCGCTTTATACTCGCGAACGAATTTGCAGACATTGATGATGCAGTCAATTACGCCGGGAAGGCTATTGAAGGGACCCCGGAGGAAGAAAACGACAAGCTAGCCTCCCATTTTTGGCTGGTCAGTAGTTGCCTCTACTTTCGCTTTCGTTGCTGGCCCGATTCAGACTATCGCTCTATAGACATTCAATATGCTGTCCAGTACGGCGAAGAATCTGTGGAACGCACGAGGAAGATAGAGAGTGGAGCTGAGGAGGGCCTGGTCGAGCGCCTCGTGTGCCTTTCTGCTTGTTATTGGGCCAAGGCGAGCTTTGAGCCTGAGGGGAGGCTCGAAGATATGGATAAGGCGTTCGCCACAGCAGCCGAAGCTTGTGGTTTGGTGAAAGAGATCGGATCTTTGGGAAGTAGCCTAGTGCCGATGGCATTAGCCGTGCATGCCCAGTGTTTTCACAGCAAATTTGAATGGGGCGGTTCGTGGGAGGATCTCAAGGAGTCAATTTCCTTAAGCTATAAAGCCATGGATTATGGAGCTGCAAGCAATGAAGTTGATTGGAAGCTTTCTAGTGAGCTCGCATATCGTTTATTGCTCGCCTGTAAGTACAGCTTGGACCACTCTCTGCCACAAACAGAGGATTTTATGCCGCCTGGATCAAACTACTTGGATGAATCGATTGAGAAGATGCACCGTGCGATACAAGCTCCCCATATGAGCGCCGATGAGCTCCTAGGCGCCGTGGTCACCTTCACGGGGCTTGCTCTGGAATTCGAGCCAATGCAGAGGAGGACTCTGGCAGCGAGATTAGATCGCCTTTTAAGTTGTGCGGTCGAATCGCTTCCCCGGGCAACGCTGCGCCCTCTTGGCCAGGACCAGCAAAGGGTTTTGTCGGATCTTTATAGCCTTGCGAACAACACAGCGGCTGCTTCACTTGAAGCAGGGAATGACCCTTACGAAGCACTCCGTTTGTTAGAGCTAGGCCGCAGTGTCCTGATATCAATGCAACTTGACGCCCGAATGCCTATTCCAGAATTGCAAAAAAAACACCCTACACTAGCGGACGAGTATATAAAACTTCATGATCAGCTACGATCATCTAAGATTACTAAAGAGCCTTTCGAAATACGCCATAAAATAACTACCGACCTCCGTAGCCTCCTTGCCAAAATCCACCAGAAGCCAGGGTTTGATGGGTTTGGGAAACCACTAGGGAAAGAGGAGATGATGAGACTTGCAGATAGAGGCCCGATTGTAATTTTGAATGTTTCCAAGTTCCGCTGCGATGCCATTGCGGTCCTATCTGATGAGATCAAGGTTATAAACCTCCCTGATTTAGACGTCGATTTTCTTGGCCAGAAGAGTTTGGAACTTCAGGAACAATTAGCCGCTATCGAGGATGCACAAAAGGACTACCATCTATTGTACAAAAATTTGACAGAGATTCTCAAAACCACTTGGAGGCAGGCAATGAACCCAACACTTAAAGCGCTGGGATTTACTAAAAAGCCTCGGGATGAGAAAGGCTGGCCCCATATTTGGTGGATCCCTACGGATTACTTGTGTTTGGTTCCCATCCACGCAGCTGGCATCCCCGGGAAATCCACGGTGATGGATAGGGTTATATCCTCATACATTCCAAGCATCAAGACGCTGGCGTATGCCAGAGCGAAGCACCAGAATTCTATTTCACTCGTAGGTGACGGTGGGGCGGCAGATAGAAGAGATGTCCGAGCTCTGGTCATTGCAATGGCCGATACCCCAGAGCGAACACCACTCGATCACTCTGAGCTCGAAGCCAAGGCTGTTATAGACTCTTTCCCAAATACCACCATCCTCAAACAACCTACTCGACAGCTGGTGGTTGCTGAGCTCGAAAACCCCCCACCAATAATCCATTTCAGCTGCCATGGGGAAACCGATTACGAGGATCCCACAGAGAGCAAACTCCTCTTGTCCGACTGGGAAACGTCGCCTTTGAACGTCAGTCAGCTCCAGGGTCTCTCTCTCCAGGGCTCCAAACTCGCTTATTTATCGGCATGCTGGGCTGCCCACGGCGGGAACCCCGAGCTACGAAGCGAAAACATTCATCTCGTTAGTGCTTGCCAGCTCGCCGGTTTTCCCAGTGCAATAGGATCGTTCTGGTATGTTGGGCAAGATGCATCACTACAGACAGTTGAGAGGTTTTATAAAGAGATTGGGAAAGGTGGCAACAGTGGCGGGTTTGACGTGCTGGAGGCTGGGAGAGCGTTGCATTTTGCGATCTTGGGGCTGAGGGAGAGCACGAAGTCTCCTGGTAATGATTTTAAGGGGGATCCGGTTCGGTGGGCGTCTTTTGTGCATTTTGGAATTTGACGGAGGGGTAGGCCTGGGCGTTGTTTGTTCAGCAGGGGTGTGGTGTATCCAGTGCTGTCGTCTAGTAATTGTAATTCGGTGGGCTACAGGATACCCTCGGATTTTTTTTGTATCTACTGTATTTCACCAATGATTTAAGGCACGTATCGCAAATGGTTAGCAGTACGAAGCGCAGCAGCTCTACATGTAGACCTCTACGCCTTTCTACGGGGTGCAAAGTCTCGAGTGATGTAAAGCGATGCTACAGAAACCGTTGAACCCCCGGTGATACATTTCATACCCAAATATAGCGATACTTGTGTTGTGGGGTGGAGTGGCCCGCCAGGTTTCGTCTTGTTTTTCTCTTATTTTCTTTCCTCTTTTCATTTTGTCGTTTTTTTTTTTAGAATAGCTAGACCGCAACCTAAGATAGCCGTCCGCTAATTCTAGCGTGATAGGCTCCCTTCTCAGCAAGACTCAAGTGCTCATGTTCCAATTGTGGATGTGGGATATGCAAACTAAACACCTGCTGATGCTTGATGTGTTCTGGGGAAGATTGGTGCGCCATGTCCTTCCTCGGTGGTGTTTGTTATTCAGCGCAGACAATACGGATTTTCATAATATCTTCTTAGCTGAGATGCCGATCTTTTGTTCCTACCGACTCCTAGTTAAGTTATGTAAACTATCTGATTTCTGGTGTCTGGCTCAAAACCGCTGCGATGATCTGCGTATATAGATACTCGTATACATTAGGGATAGCATCCGGGATGGGGAAGTGGCGGGTGCTGTCTTGTAGTTGTTGAGAATGCCTGAGGATCTACGAGTGGGTAGTGTAGAGGCTTATGAGGGTGAATAGAAAGTGCAGATTCAGTTCGCTGGTGGTGACTCTTGGGTCTTGAGAGGCAAAAACCAAGCCTAGTTGAGCTTATGCTGGGGGGGCGTACGTCGTCTGAAGCATTGGTCCTAGATTAAGGTAAGGGAGGTGAGCTGTGAAAAGGCACCGTTAGTCACCCTAGTCTGGGGATACACCGGTAAGAAGGATGAGAGGCGGAAGGCGGACGGGCATAATTGCAGCGACGGTGACAACGATTGTTTGATACTTGTGGGTTGCAGTTGCGATGAATGATCACTTCGCAGAACTTTAGAGCAACCAGGTGGTCTTCTCCTTCTGTATTTGGTCGCTAGACATCCCACCTTCCTATTCCTAACGCTTAGCATCCGCACTCGAGCAAAGTATGCTCCTCCACGAGATGAATCGATAGGCTTTTGCAAGATCTTCCCGCCGAGACTTCAAAATATCAATTGGAAGGAAGGTGGGTAGGTTGCGCCGACCAATCATCTATTTGGATGCCCGGGTGAACCCTGGGTTTCTCAGGTACGAAATATACAAGTACTTGTGCAACCTAGGTCAGATTTGGAGATGGAAGAGTACAGTAAAGCACGGGGTGGATACCGCACTTAGTGTGTGCTGAAGATTGTTGTGTTGCATTGTGTTGTGGGGAGCGGCGGGGATTTCTGAATTGGGGACTTGGTTGGCTATATGATGTAGTAGGGTAGCGTATGGTGGACTACTAATTGAGTAGGCGTTCAGGGGGCAATTAATTATCGGATGGGCACACGCAAGTATAAGGAAAGGAGGTATTGGCCATTTTTTTCCCGTTCACTTGCCTGCTTGGGAGGCACTGTGTTTTCGCTAGGCAGCGATGAATTTCGCTTTATTTTCTCTAGTCTTTTCAGGGCTTTTCTCTCTCGGTGCTTCCCTGACGATCTCTAAAATCAATGGCCCGGTGCACCGGTCTCCTTATGAGAACAAGGACGTGGAGGATATCACTGGCCTTGTAACCGCTATTGGTCCTTCGGGTTTCTTCCTCAGAGATACGACTCCCGACAGACTTATCCAGACATCAGGTTCCGCCTATGTATTCACCTCCTCCTCCACTACCATCCGGAGCAACATCACCGTCGATGACATAATCACCATTGATGGACGTATCCTCGAGTATAGGAGTAACGGAGCGTACTTATTCTTAACTGAGATCAGTGCACCGAAGAACCTGCGTAAGGTGTCTAGCGGGAACAAGGTTGAGCCAGTTGTACTCGGAAAGGAGAGATCGCCACCCGTGTATCACTACTCTGCGATAGATGAGAAGGTTGGCGGAGTATTCGCTGTACCGAATAACCAGAGCCTGTACTCGGTGGTCAATGCTACGATTGAGCAGGATAAGTACGGATTAGACTTTTGGGAAAGTCTGAGTGGCGAATTGGTTAAGATTCCAGGACCCGTTGCGCTTTCTAAGCCAAGTAGCTTTGGGGATGTTTGGGTGCATGGGAAGTGGAGGGTTACTGGGAAAAATTCTCGAGGAGGTTTGACTATTGTTCCCGGTATGAGCTGAATGGACGACCCTATGCAACCTTAGAGTTATAGTTAATGAGAAACAGGATACCCGGGCACCGACGCCAATCCTGAAGCCATCCGAATCGGCTCCCCGCTCGACGGCACCAAAAACGAAGCGACAAAGCTCGGCGATAAGCTAGAAGAAATCACTGGTGTCGTTACTTATGCCTTCGGTTTCTATACCGTTCTTCCATTGACCGCACTCAAGGTAGAGTCTAACGTGGAACCGTCTCTCCCGCCACCGACGTTGCTAAAGTCTAGCTCCACCTGCTCGGGGTTGACATTTGGTTCCTACAATGTTGAGAACCTCGCTCTTAGCTCGGCACACCTGCCTGAAATCGCAGACCACATTGTGAAATATATGGGCACCCCAGACTTCGTCTTCCTGCAGGAAGTCCAGGATGATGACGGCTCCAATAACTCCGGAAACGTAAGCTCGGAGGGAACGCTCACCGCGCTATCTATAGCTGTAAGGGAGCGCTCGGGGGTAAGCTACAAATTCGCTGTTATCGACCCTGTGGATGGGATGGACGGTGGTCAGCCCGGAGGAAACATCCGAGTAGCATACTTCTTCAATCCGGAATTCTTCACCCTGCGTAACCCGAATCCAGGATCAAGCACAGATCCCACGGAAGTCCTCCCAGGACCGGAATTGAAATTCAACCCTGGGAGAATAGATCCTGCGAATGCCGCCTGGACAAACAGCAGAAAGCCACTTGCTGCTATGTTCAATACTAAAGACGGCGACAAGGTTTTCGTTATCAACGTGCACTTTACAAGCAAGGGTGGCAGCAGCAGCATCCAAGGCGACGCTAGGCCGCCGGTTAACGGCGGTGTCGCAGTCAGACAAGCTCAGGCCGAATCTGTCGCTGTATGTCCACCTTCTTTCACTTGTATACCTCATATCGCTTGCTGATCCATTATATAGTCATTCGTCTCCAAAATCCTCGCCGAGGACCGCGCGGCAAAGATAATCGTTGCCGGTGATTTCAACGAATTCACATACGTGCCCCCAATGCGCGCCTTCGACAAAATAGCCTACGACCTTGACATAGTCACTTCGATTCCAGCCACGGAGAGATATACCTATCTCTTTGACATGAACAGTCAGCAATTGGACCACATGTTGGTCAGCCATGAGATTGCGCGGAGGGATCCAGAGTATGAGCATGTGCATGTCAATACTTGGAATACTCTAGAGGGAGAAGTGTCGGATCATGATCCGAGTGTTGCGAAGTTGAATGTTTGTAGATAAATGAGGTCAGATTGGGAAGAGAGTAGGATGGGGAAGTTCTATGACTATTAGTATTTGTAAGTTAATGAGAGGTTTGCTCCATCTGGGGTACCCGGGAAAGTTTATAGCTTTTGCCCAAAGAATTGTTCTGTAAGCGTGGTTCAGGTTGCTGGGGCTGTGTGCTTCCAGTGCTATGCCCGTATCAACAGCTCGAGACCGATCGCGCTGAGTGAGACTGCATGACCACAATGAAAGTAATAAAACCATCATAGCGAGAAACCTTTGAGGGTATTTATTGTAGATTATTATTCCCTTATATTACCAACGCAACTAGTACACAAATCTGGGATTCACAATCCCTCCAGGCAACAAAACCCCAGCAATCAATTTGCTCCTTTATCGCCACCAGTATCCGAGCTCTGCTGGCATGTGGCTACGACCATATTCTAACCACCACCGTAGGATGGGTGGGTCCAATATTAGGTCGAAGATCAACCCATTCCAGGGGGTCTTTGCGGATATAATAGACTAGTTACCTAAGCTGAGAGAATAATGAGGGGAAGAATATTCCAACTCCGACACATGCTATAGAAATCTGACTTTGTTCAGGATGACGAGGGGAGAAGGGGGCAGATGCCTTCCCGTCAGGCATGAAGGCTAACAATATTGGATCTACTAGGTTTTCCACACCTAGAAAATATGAACCAGCAATCGCAGAAAGCCTTAATACACCGACCATTGAATGATGAAAGGACGGGAGATATACTCACGTCACTAATCTCACAAAGCTAGACACGTCGCCGCTAGATTTAGACGTCGACGTCTCACCTGCCCGAGAAGGACAGCCCAAAAAAAAATCCCGACCGAAGATATACTAATCTTGAGCACATATAAGTGTTAGCCCATACATATCCATCTACCCCGTCAGCAATAGGTGCCGTTTTCTCGTGAACCACCAAAAACACATACCACTCTACCGGTGTAGATTGTCGTAGAATAGATATGATAGTATAATAATCCCAGCAGTAGAACGTTGTATTAGCAGTACCGAGGGGCGCAAGTAACAGGAAGCACAATAGTATGAAGGAAGGCAGAAGTGTAGTGTAGACGAGTGGGCATACTAGGGCATGAACAGATGTATAGGGCATGAGAGGAGATATGGGGCTCTACATGTACTAGCAGAGTTTTCACTGCTTAAGTAACCGTTAGCTAGCAACCTTCAATAGAACATACACCTCGATATCTCCTCCCGTCAACACACCTGCACAAGATCGTGCAACCTCCACCAAGATGTGTTTCTGGTGGTGATTGGGGTGTTTGAGCTGCCTGGCTGGTGGACAGGCGAGACATACTTCGGGAATCACCCCCGGTCTCCGCAATTAAGTGGGCTCTCTAGAGAATCCGTTATCGGCGGTGGCTTTGGTTTTGGTGATGAGAACTGGCAGGGCTATGGAATGGGACCGCCGCTGTAACGCTCGGGGGGGTAGGGGAGGGGAGGGAGAGGGAGAGAGGAGGTGAAAGTGAAAGGAATAATCTACTCGGGATGTTTCGGCAAATTTGGCTGGGGGACAGAGTTATCACTCATTGCAAAGAATAATATCTGGCGCCCTGGTGCTGGTAGTTAGGAGCCAGGACCACCAAGAGCAGTAGGATGGGAACAACTCCGGAGGGACCTGACAGTCATCTGTGAATTATTAGTTAATTATCACTCTTGGGCATGATACATAAAAAACAACCGGAATACCCACACTAAGCATTTGTAGAGCAGAGCGAGGGGAGAGATATTAGAGGACGGACACCAGCCGCTCCCTCTTATGTGCAGAAAATTATGAAGGGAACCCAGTATGTCTTAAGCAGAAGCACATAACGAAAGCGACAAAATTACTGGTAGGGGTCACACATACTGAGCAGCAATTGTGCTAATATCAATGCCCCCGAGACCTGTTCAGGAGATACATTTTGTGGGGTAGTTGTCAAGGTGGGGTATGGTTTCACACATATTATGCAGGTGTCAAAGCTGACAAATTAGTATCCTGAATACGAGCTCCGAGAAGGGAATCAGCCTGGTTTATCCAGAGCTCCTTATAAATACGATATCCTATCCGCCCATTAGATTTTGGTTTCACAATTTAAGAGTTCACGAGCAATCAAATGCCCGAAAGCACCAGCAAGCAAGAAATCGTTACCGGAAGATGCCACTGCCAGGCAGTCTCATACAACTTCACTTTTACCCGTCCTTTGACAGCACTATACACTCATGAAGCCTTTATCAGACGACAGACTGGGTTTCCTATCAATCTCTACATTCCCATGAGCCCAGACTGCAACTTTCAGTTTCTACACAACCCACAAAATCTACAATCCTTCAAATCTGGTGATAAGACAGCGTTCTTCTGTAAGACCTGTGGCACTACACTCTCTTTCACGAGAAGAAGCGGCCAGTTGCCTTGCATATTAGCACCGACGATTGAAGTGCTTCCAGGAAGACAACTAAGCGATTATATACATCCCCGAGGACACACATATCTAAGCGAGGCTAGAAGGGAAATTGGTGGGCTTACGGACATCATTGAGGATGGGTTGCCGCATTATACGGGAGACGTGGGAAATGACCTCGCTAGTGAGTCGCTGACTGTTGCAGAGTCGCCGGTGGTGGATGAGCGACCGGTAACAAGCGAGAATTATCAGGGGGGCCCGGATGTCCTAGACGGCTACTGTTGTTGTAGGGCGCTTCGCTTCTCTATCGCAAGGCCTCCAGAAGACTATGGCAGCGATCCCATTCTACAGCGCTGGATAAAACCGTAAGTGTCACTGCCCAACACAAATATGCACAGCTGATACCTGTCACCCTTCGCTAGTGGCCGGAAGTTTGCTGCCTCCTTTTGCTTCTGCACTTCCTGCAGAACGGTTTCCGGAGCTCCACTCTTCGGTTGGTGCTTTATTCCAACAAAGCAGCTCCGCATATATCCAACTAGTATATCGAGCCTGGCGGTTTACAAATCGAGTGATAAATGCACACGCCGGTTTTGCGCTTCATGTGGTGCTACCGCTTTCTTTGCTTTAGACTCCCTGAACAATGAGATGTGGGACACTGCCATTGGGTTATTGCCTCTGGAAAAGCTAGTGAGTGGGGGCTGGTGTGTTTGGAAATGTGATGGAGGGGATCAGTTTGTTGATAGCTATATTCACGGATGGAAGGACGGTACACTGAGCTATGAACGTGATGGAGAGGGCTATTTCAAAGACCTAGTCGAGCAGGTTAGATCTGGTCGAGCTACTCTGGGCTTGTAAAATAAGACCAACCAGGAGTCCCGGGGGGATTGAGATATCTAACATAAAAAGTCACTCCCCAAGGATTCTCGGTTAATTTCAATAATCTATCAAATTTGGTGCAAGATCTATTATTCAAGGAGCCCAAGAGCAGAAAGCAGCGGTAGGGGGAAGGTTTGTAGAGTCCTCAAGGTACCGATGACGCGATACCGAATCAACGCGCCCAATCACAACTCGCAGGATCGGGCTAGCAAATCTAATCTGGTGTCTCTGCTTTGGTAAGGGTATTGGTAACCCAATTGCTTAAGCAGACAAATATCTAGCGCTTAGCGCGCTTACTACTATTGACTGTGTTGAATACGTTAGTGTCGCGTCAGCATTCTGGGTGGGGGCCAGCACTCTAATAATCACCCGCATTTACTCTACGGTAATGAGCAGTCTAATTTTCACGAGTAGCTATTACAAAAAATGTTTCACTATACACCTGCACTATATGCTATTTACTGTGGAGAAAGTTAATTCTCATCAGCCAGAGACAAGCCATCCCCAGCATGTCAATGACCCTGGACACATAATCTTGTTCAAACTTGCTGGCATTCATTAAACTATGCCCAAGCATGGGCTCATTGTCCTTTTGCCATAGTCGGTTTCTCAGCAAGAAGTTTCACTGCATTCTTTACAGTTAAATTACCACTCCGATTCCTATTTGGGCTCTCGGAAATTGGATGGTGATATCATAAACCGCCCCGTAGGTATGATACCGATTAGAGCAGTTTTACGCGGAAGCCCTGCCACTGACACTGTTGTAGAAAAATCTCACCATTAAAACTCACACTGAAACTCAATAGGCAAGCCGACACTTAGGCGTTCGATAGGAAGAGGCACTAGTTTTTATGTCCAGTCGCTCAACAAGTCTCAACCTCTGCACAACTAATTCTCCTACAATAAAGAAAAAACAGCACAAACAGCACAAACGATTACAGCAAATACTCAGATAGCCTAAAAATTTGCAGCATAATCTACCTTACCTCCCACCCACCCCCAAATTCTCTACGCAGTCCCCAATACCCGAAAAAATGTCTCCAATCACCCCTTACTTCCCCACCACCATCGCCGCTACCACCATAATCTCAAAAGAAAAAACCTCAAAATCTTCAACCTCTCAGTAAACAATGCAAACATCTCCCTCAAATCCTTTTTACCCTCTCCGACAGCGATGCACAGACTTCGCGTCATTTCACTCTTTTCAATTTCCTTTTTATGGATTGCCTCACTCTCATCAACAGCACCAAGACCACACTCTCAACGAAGAAATACTGATAACCTCGCTAGCGGATCGTGTGATAGACCCGTGCCACGGAAAGAATGGTATTTCTCTCTTTATAGCCAAGCAAGCTCAAAGCGTCTTCAGCTAATAAATTACAGGAGGACTCTCCGACCAGATGAAAAGAAAAGCTATATCGACGCGGTACTGTGTTTGCAAGGGCTGCCGGCAGCCTTAAGCTCGACGATTCCCGGTGCGGTATCGAGGTTTGATGATTTCGTGGGGTTGCATATATCCCAGATGGAGAAAGTCCATTTAAATGTGTGTGTTTACTTGCCTCATGAGTTTGAAAATATGTTGATGGTTTAGCAGGGCCAGTTTTTGCCTTGGCATAGGTACTTCACCGCGGTGTTCGAAGACTCGTTACGAATGCATTGTGGGTATGCGGGAGGTCAACCGTAAGTTTTTTGTCTAGTCGGATGACATTAGGGGAATAACTTTAACGGGCTAGGGGAGTAGATACTGGGACTGGACGTTAGATATAATGCCCGGTAAGGCGTTCGCTAACTCGCCAGTATTTTCCCCGACCGATGGATTTGGTGGAAATGGTTTGTTATCCTTGCCTCTCCCCCTTTCTCTCTCCATATCCTTTGTCAACTTGTTTATCGTATTATTTTCCTTTGCTTTCCCTTAGGGCCATATATTCCCTGTGCCGAACAACCCTACAATCTATTCTGCCTCGCAAACGGAACCGGTGGAGGCTGTGTATCGGATGGCCCTTTCAAAAACGCAGTTCTACATCTTGGTCCTGGACGGAACATCGAACCCAATAACCACTGTTTAACCAGAAACTTCCATCCACAGTTTCCTGCACGGTGGCTAAGTGAGGCCGAGGTTAACCTCACAATGGCCGAGGGTAGTTACGGTCGTTTCTGGCGGCATTTGGAAGGCATGTTTGAAGTTGAGAGGATGGGGCTGCATGGCGCAGGGCATTTGGGCATCGGGGGTACGCAGTCCACCCCTCCCCCAGGGCCGCGGGAGCTAAATTAAGGGAAAAATAGGCACGTTATCGGATGTCTACTCTTCTCCCGGAGTTAAGTTACCCTACCCAGCTCCCTTCCATCTCCTAACATAACACACAGATCCATTATTCTACCTTCACCACGCCAACCTCGATCGCCTCTGGTGGAAATGGCAAGAGAAAAACCCACAGCCTCGCCTAAAGGAAGTCTCCGGTCCAGTATCACAGAAGCAGGGTGCAGGAAATGTCACTCTGGCATACGAGATAGACTTTGGCAAGATCGCACAGAAGGTCAACATTGCAGACGTCATGCATATTAAGCAGAAAGCGCTATGTTACGATTATCCCTAACACAGCGAGTGCTAGTCTGTGAGGCGGTGGCTCGGATGATTAATTTTTGCTACGCTCGTACTTATTGTGTCCAATCGTTACAATAGAAGTTCAATTTTTAAGAAATCCAAGAGTCTTACATAGTTCTTGGACAAAATTCATCGTTAGTAGGCCCTAGTACCGACTAAAACAGACCAATGCGGCCGAAATTCGGAGTCAAACAAGTACTCACGCTAAATCATTCGTGGTCTACTCGAGATGTGCATTTCAGCCCCAACTCAATACTGAAATATTCCTTGTTCCCCCTACACTAGTCAACACAAAAGTACCACACCCAGCATAAAAGTGTACGTAAGGCGTTAAGATACAAGTACACTCCCGTTCGCAAAGTCCTTGCTCAAAACAAGGTACTGTACCAGGACAATCTTCTGCCAAGCATCTGCAGTTCTGGATACAGAGACAGACTTTAGATTGACTCACAGAAGGTATGCTGGAGTGATTAGGGAACAGAGTGGTCATATCAAGTGGTAGCTATAAAGTTTACTTAATTAAGGTTATCCCGCGAAATAATCCCTGTCTTGTGCAAAAACATCTCCCTGTGCCTTGTACAATTCTCTTTTATTGCTCTCTCCTAGTGGTGTTTTCCTTTTCTGCTTGTGTTTCCTGATTTTTTGGAGAAGGATTGTGCAGCTGGCTACAGACAAGAGGGGCTATAGGATTGGGGGACATGATGGAACATGGTTAGAATATGTTTGCTTTGGGTTTTCATGTCATAACCTAGCTGCCACATACGGAAATTGCACCCTTAAACAATTGAAGGATTTGACAGAAAAAAGAACCTCCTCCCATGATAACAATATCATATATTACCACTATATTAAACCGTGCCACTTAGCAATGTGTTTCGATCCGTGTACTCGAGTACTGTACTCGAGTGCTACTAGCACTCGAGCAGTACGATATAGTTAGACGGCCTCCCACGCCACCCGGACAGATGCTGATTGGTGGGTTTTGTATGAGGAAAGGGGCGGTGATCAGTACTGGGGCGGATCAAAAAGGTCGGAAACCTTTTGAGTGGCGAGACAAGGATTAGGGGCGCTGATCGATGAGTGAAGGTGGACAAGGGGGGGGTGTTACATGATGCCATTAAACTGGAGCAGTTGAACTGAGCGATTGTCTATGTATCTGCAAATTTTATTAAGATCGTATAAGGACAAATTGAGACTAGAGAAGGAAAAGGAATCAGGACCTCAGGAATACCAGTAGTTCTTTTGAGAGACCCAAATTAAGGAATAGATTGAACTGTATGCTGGCAATTTATTCGTAAACTCAAGTACATGGTCATCTACCTGCAGCCTGTACCAGCTACTAGACACCTACTCCGTCAATCCGGATTTCTGGTGTCTCCCAGGACGATAATTTTTCTATTGAGGCAACCTGTCTCCTAACTACCCCACCTGACCCTGCCGATCTTTTTTTTCGACCTTTTTAGCCTCCCCGAGTACTCGAGTGCCCGGGGGTTGTGGGTAAGTACGGTGAAGCGGCTCTGATTGGCTCGTAGGGTAGTCAGCCAATAATGGGGTCGAGTACGTGAATTGTTTCATGCCAAGAGTTCGCCAGACTTTTTTCCCCCTCCAAAATCATGCCAAGATTGGCTGTCCTTATGGTCACACACACCTAATTTTTGCGTGGATGAAACAAAGTTCGCCGTGCTTTTTTTTTTTTTTTAATAGTTCTTTTCGATTACTAGCTAATCACTCTGCTAATAACACTCTCAGGCTTTCTATGGGCTTCAATGGCCTCGTATGCCCTTCAACTTCTTAACAACTCCCACCTGTCCTACAGCTCTCAGAAAATAGCCTTGACTAAAACACCCGCCAGGATTTCCCCGCCTCATGCTTGACCCATCCTCGCCTCAAAGACAAAAAACCTCCGTGCCCTCCAACCCTGGATCCAGCCAGCCTACCACTTCTATCCAATAAGTTTTCGAAAAGTTCGCCGTACTTTTGCACACACCCTAGTACAGTCGCCACAGTCCATCCAAACCAAGGAAACCATTTAAAAGGTTCTTATTTGGGTTTAGCTATCCGAGTGAGAGGGGCATCTCTAAGCAACAAACCCATACAAGTTAGCGCGAGTAGACACCAAGAAATCCGCCACAGTAAAATCCCAATTCCCCGTGACGCCCGCATGACTAGGAATAGTTGGTTCAGCAAGGCCGGCTGAAATCCACACGATCGACACCACATTCTCTTGGGAACTAATTCTGAATTTTGGCACGGAATGCTGAGAGCACGGAGCCCGGAGCGGCTGAACCCTTCTCTTTCGTGGGAGTTTGCGAGTGAGCTAACGATGATCTTGTGCTGTACGAGACTCGAGGGCTGGTACTCATTCTGGCAAGACAAGTACCGGTGTAGCGAGGGCCGGATTAATGGGGTAGTCTAGCAGTCTAGCAGTTCGGGGCACTGTTTTCCACCCAACAAAACCACCCTACTAGCTAGCCTTGGCATGCACAGATTCTTTGCATATAAGCCACCTATGTATTGTAGCTGAGATAGTATGGCCCTCCGGGGGCAGACAACACTCAATAGACACTGTTCCCTCTCTATCTTCATTGATCTCCATTTTTGTCTCATCTATCATATCCCTGCCCATCCAAGTACGCCATACATCTTTCGATCACTTCCACACTTGCCCATTGTCTAGAATATTAGAAGGTCACAACACCACGCACACGGGTGGATATGGCTCGGTCGACACACCATCCAATCATAAGGGCATTGAGAAAGTAGCCCGTCACCGGTAATGCATTCTGCAGCCATGCACCGGAGTAGGGCGGATCAAGTACTCTCGAGTGCCGGCAGATATCGGGTGCCGCCATTGTCTCAGTACCGTACGAGTAGAGTGTACTCGAGTAGAGGCTGCATCAATCCAGCCCGATATTAGCCTCTTCCCCAAGTATGATGGCATGGTTACCCGGCCTTTGCGTTTTCTTGGGGAGTTGCCGCCGCCTGCTCGCTTAAGCCATTCTACATTCAATTTCTCTTTGGCCCGGTGCACTAGTACCGTGTGCTGTGCCGGTACTGGTAGAGTTCGAGATTTGAGACCCACGTGTGATAGGGCTGTTAGTCCTTTATTTGACTACATCAGGATATTGTATCGTACTCGCACCGCACTATTCGTGCGATAGCACAGCAATACGGTACCTTAAAGCTACGATTATTCACGCTAGGCAACGGTGGTGTATCCTCTAACCTCCTTTTATAGGGGGGAAGCTCATCTTAATATGGTTGCACCATACATTGTATTATAAAAAGCCAGGTTCTCGACAAATACCATACTTACTTAACATGCTCATACTATTCCCACTAATTTCAGGATAGCTCCTTCGGCGGTAACGTTAGAGTGAATGCAAGTAGAACTGCGATTGTAGCTCATGCCTTGTTACCATCAAAGAACAGCCTTACCGTGAGATTCCCTACCAGGTGTAAGGGCTCCTGCTCGAGTAGAAAATTGTGCCATCTTAGTGACTCAACTGTTGCAAGTGGAGGACTGCAAAGACTTGGAGTACGAAGCACCACTCCTTAAGAATCGCGAAGGGTGGTAGGCAATTAAAGCTTATTTCCCCGGGCTGAGGAAAATTAAAGTATATAATTATTTACCTATGACACAACCCGAGAGTGCTTGTACCGTATTGTATCACAGCAGCAGGCCTAGCAACCAATCTCTGCTGACACAATAAAGGTTCCCTGCTCTGCAGACTGATTGGTGTGGTAGTTCGTCCCACCTACCCGGTATAGTACTGTACAAGTGTAACACCCTCCCGTTAAGGACTTATTTTCCGTCCCACGGATCACAAGGGGGAGTGGGCCGAAAAGCAAAGCCACAAGTACTGTAGGTCTATGGCAGTGGAGGGGGTTCGACACACTTTCCTAAAAAGATACCGTTGAAAGACCCCGCCTGAGCGACACGCTCCCAGACTTTACTCGCATTCCTAGCAGGTAGTCCCTCCAAGTTTCGACATGTCAACTCCACTCATGCCCCCAGACAAGAGCGTCTTCAGAAGAAAGGATACCGCAAGAACTGCACAATGGAGGGGAAAAGATCTGAGGCGCTGGGCTCTTCTAAACAAGTTTCAACTCTAATCCCCGTATTGTACATGAGGCCTTATTGTGGCTTCTTGAGGCAACCACACAAATTCCCCTCCGGCAATTGTACTACGCTCTGAATGGGTACCCTAAATGTGCCACACCCACAAAATGTCACCTCTCATCCCCGTGGCATTTTTTTTTTTTCGTGTTCCCGCATAATATTTTTGTTTTTATTTCGTGAGCAGATATATGGGCCCCTGATGTCCCCCCTTAAACCGAACAAACTTCCGAGGGGAAGGAAAATCCAATTTTCCCACCACAACACAGTGCATCGCTCAAGATGTTTTTTCCCCTATTTCTTATGGTAACCTGGATTACGGCGCAGGCGACGGCATCTCTCCTCCGACCAAATAGTGTTAGGCTGTTAGATCATTCGCTCACAGAAATTATAAGCCGCAATATAGTAAAGCCGGCCCTGGAAAATGACGACCTTCCAACTGCTCCCAAGCTCTACGTTGACTTACCTCTCAACCATGGTGACTCTAATTCCCCCACGTTTAGGAACAGCTATTGGGTGGATGATACTTTTTATTCTCCTGGAGGGCCTATTTTCTGTATGTAGGAAACTGGGCGCCAACTTGACATCGTGGGGTGCTAATATTTTCTAGTTGTCGATAATGGGGAAGCCGATGCAGATGGCATGGAAGCGTATCTGAGGATGGGCGCCACGGGATCATTGGCTAGAGAGTTCAAAGGGTATTTTCCCTCCACCCCCGACTACTATGGTTCGAAGAATTTGTGTAATTGACTATTTCGGATATTAGTCTTCTGATACTATGGGAACATCGATTCTACGGTACCTCAATGCCGAACATGACAAGCGCCATGCGGTTCACACCCGATAAAATGGCAGCCTACCTAAAATATCACACGATTGAGCAAGCTTTGGAGGACGTAGCAGTGTTCGCAAAGAAATTTATCTTCGGCAATGAGATAGTCTCTCCCGGAGAGGTCCCCTGGGTGTTCCTAGGTGCGCCCGTCGAACTATTTACCCTAGCTAAGTGATGTTTTGCTAACGAGGGATGATTTATCAGGTGGATCTTACCCCGGCGCGAGGGCAGCTTGGATGCGAGCTCGTAATCCAGATATCTTCCATGTAAGCCTGGCTTCATCTGCCGTGGTGCAGCTTCAGAAAAATTTCTGGCAGTATTACCGAGTAATTGAAGAGTAGCCATCTTCCCCATCCAATCCTGCCAATAAGCGTGCTAATCCTTCAAATCAAGAACCATGGTAAAAACCGGTTACGGCAATTGCTCAAATGACATCCGCAACGTAACGAAATGGGTTGACAATGCTTTCGATGACCAAAATGGACCAGCTGTCGACCAGTTCCTTGGGAAAATCACCGGCCCGGAAAATTCTGCCTTATGGAATTTCTTCCACTTTGACGACTCACCAGATCCCGGGGAAATATGGGACAACAGGCGGATAAATGTGAAAGCTGCAATCGGGCTTGTGGCTCGTGACTTCCAGTATGTGGGCATGAACGGGGTTCTAGGGGCTTTCTGCGATGATTTGCAGTACTATGGTGATTCAACGAGGACCATAACGGACTTCCGGAACGCAAAGGGAATATTCGAGGCGCATAATACAAGCGCTGCCATCGACATATACACGAATGTTTTGGCAACACTCTGGCCGAAAGTCCTCAAAAAAAGCGATTACCCACCCGATGGATTCACGCTAAATCAACTTGAAAACGTGGATTGCGGAAGGCATCAGGACATCTGCATGCAAATAATTACTCAGTGGTCCTGGGTTTACCAGACTTGCATTGAATTCGGTACCCTAATTCCCCCCCATCATTGCCGCAGAATCACTAGGCAAGCTAATATTCACTAGGCGCCTACCAAACCGCAAACACTTCCCGTCCAACCAACCTCGTCCCCAAATTCGAATCCATTGAAAACGAGCTCAAGGATTGCAAAGGCTACTTCGGCAATGCGGTAGCAGGTGGCCCCAATCTAGACCCCATCAATAAAAAGTATGGCGGCTGGAATATGAACCCATCGAATGTCTTCTGGACTGACGGTGAAACCGATCCCTGGCGCGCCCTTACCCCCAATTCCATTGAAGCCAATGCACCAAAGCGGCCTTCTACAACCAAGATTCCCTCCTCTGGGAGCACTGCCGGAGGCGATACGTTCTTCGGGTTTGTCATTAATGGAGGATCGCATTGTGCGGATTTAGGACAATATGTCGGACAAAATCAAACCAGCATAACCCCGGGCGTAAAGGTCCCAGCGGGCTATGTGCCAGAGGCAGATACTGCTCATAACTTGTTTAAGGATGCGTTGAGGGTTTGGTTACCAGCGTTTAAGAAACATCAGTTATCCGTGGAATCCTCGTTCACTCAGAACACGACGAACAGCAGCGGTGCAGGGAGTGAGAACACCGGAACCAGCGCATCTAATGGTGGTGGTGGGGGCCACAAAAAGAATTCGGCAACATCTCTATCACCGTCTAAATGCTTCTACTTAGCGCTCATTCTCATGGGGGTTCGTGCTATGTTGTAAAGCGATCATTCGATATGTCTCTCAAAAAAACATAGTCATTCGCATCCTAATGACTTTTCTTTGCTTAAGTCGGCAACATCAGCATGTATCTATATGCCACGGTTTTGATTTCATGTGGGCGGCGTTTTGCTCTGTCGATTTCTCTTTAGATTGCAGGATTTATCTTCATTTGGGTTTTCTAGGGGTTATTGAGTGACCGGGCAGAGTTCGGGGTGGTCCATTTTTTTGTTATATCATAGCTACTCATTAGACAAAGGAGTTTGAAAGCCATTATAAACCCCTCTACATAATATCTGCTCACAATTCCATCTCGTAGCACATGTGATCTAATCGATATCTTAGACGCTCCCGGAACCCGCCGATGGGGAGGTTTCGATCCAGATCCTCTACCGGTACTCGCGAATTTCATAAGGATCTAGTCACCTTAATGTTAAAGCCCACCAAAGCACAGATCCTTGGTGTCCGGATATCCTCGAAATTTGCGAGTATATACCTTACCTCTAGCCCAACGGCCGACCGACAACCAAATATTTCTACGGCCTGCATCACTTAGCGAAGATATTTTTTTTCCCATGATTCATTCTGTATAAAGCGTGACATAATCGTGTATGTCGTACTCGTATGAATTCCAGCTTAGCGTTTAGTCTCTCCCTGAAACTAATGGTCAGACTCAGCCTGAAAGCGCCGCAGGAATGGCAAGCCTAAATAGGAATAGGATAAAATACCAATAATTAGTTCCCCAAGCTAACGTTGTGGCTATGGCGACGGTATCGGCCTCCTGGACAGGAGGGGTATTTCACGTGGAAAGTAGCCATCCCCCAATAGGAGCCAGGTAGTTAAGTGTTGGGGCAGTGAAGATATCAAGATACTAGACAAAGAGACCTAACCCATGATTTCATGAGCTGGGCCACTTCGCTTTGGGAAAAAAGTGTAATAAACTACCACACAACATGAGTAGCTCGAAGCCCACAATCAAAACCACCGAGCACAGCCCGAGCCTAACGCTTTCCCTGAACCCATAAGACACGAAATTCCGACACGATACGGTAACGCGAGTTGGCTACTCAAGAACAGCGCTCGAAAAATAAAATGATACTTTATTCCTATTTAATAAACAAGTTAGGTTCGTGCACACTGCTCCGAGCCCACTCCTCGGGACTAACTCTGTTCGAAGCGTAACTTCTCCCGCAGGAATCAAACTTTAAGCTGAAGAAAGAGCAGTCCAGAGCCATAGATAAATGAACGTAGACTCATGGATGGTACGTCCCAATAGTGCTTCCCCTATTATGGCCTTATTGTGTTTTATGACATGGAGATTGACAGAAGCCTACGGTACTACCCGCGGCACGCTTTCTACTGCCATGGCACAAGTTCCGGAACAGAGCGAGTGATAGATAATGAACAGGTCGTTGCCGGTGAATCGATCAGCTATATTTAACCCTAATTTAATCGATACAAAGAGCCTACCATGAAATGCAAAATGGGAGGTTTTAAATAATACTCAGAATACCGCATTACCAGGTTTTACTCGCCTGCCGCTAGTACGTTGAAATAAAGTAGGGGCTGAAGCAATACATCCAATACAGTCAGAAAGAGTCCGAAATAAGCTTGGCTCTGACCATGAAGGGTTGTGAAGGTGTTTTATTGCGAATTTGGGACAGATTACAAAGAAAATTCTTATTTCAACGTACTATTAGCGGCAGGCGAAAAAAAACAGGTAATGCAGTACCAGTAGAAGGGTTTTGCCACGGCGGTCGTAATTTGAACTGTCCTATTCATTAGAGAAATGACAAGAACCTTTCCAAATGTGCACTCGCGCGCCATGGCTAAGCTTTGCGCAGCCTTAAGAGCGATTCCTGGGCAAGATGGTCGCGACAGGCCTTTGTTACACTGCTGTTTACCGAATACTGCCAGCTCGCACTAATATTTGGAGAAAAATTTGAAACCCACACCAGGTTTTGTACTGGGCTTAGCACAACCTGTGCTTTCTGACCCCATTCCAAGGTATAACTCGCTATAAAATAAATATAGTTCGGATTTACGACCGTCGTAGCCTAACCTCCCTAATCAGAAGGTGCCTGACATCCTCCTCTTCATGAGACTTACATCAGAGAAGGCTAATAATTTAGCATACAGGTAGTGCTGAAGAGGCCAGAGGGACCACGTGGAAATTAGTTTAGAATGCACAGCATACACAGCTACCTATGTGGAATCTGTAGATGTACTAAAGACATTGCTGGGAGGGTCTATTGCATATCCATAGTTTGCATTGGCCCACTCGTGGTTCACATGGCGCATTCATGATTACGACAAGGGCGATGGGGGGGTGAAAAGGGCTTTCCTGTTAAGCCCAGCCTGTTAAACAGTCGGTCTTTTCCCCTTTCCTTGCTGTTTATTGTGAGAGGAATTTGCGATTGGATTTTTGAGGAAAAGACGAGAGGCATACAGGCATAGTCATCGGAAATCATCAGTCCATCAGGAAATAGAGCGCGGTGGGAAATAATTGATTTAGTTACTTTTGATGCTCTTGGCAATTCCTTTTTTTCACGCTTCTTCCCCTTTGTTCTCTTCTACCTTCAGAGGTGTCGATCGGGGGGTAATCTGAGACAGGGTACCTACTGTATGCCTCATAAGTTACAACAAAGCCTTGCAGCACGATGCCCATCTCGTCCAAGCACGCCTACCTCTTTTTCAAGACCCCACCGTCACGAGACAGCGCTACCATCTGGTGGCTGAGGTCCAGTGGTAGCGTTATCAGCAGCGGCATGCGTTGAAATAAATAAATAAAAATGGAAAACGCGTCAAGTTTCAGTAACAGGCAGACCCGAACACTTGCGAAGGATAAGCCGAGCGGGAACATGGGCCAGCCAGAATCTCCGAATGGAGTCCCAAAACCCAGAACCCCACAAATCAGCACTCTTCATTTCGTGAGAGGCAGGAATATCCGTTTACATCCGTATGAAACATATGCAATTTCAATGTTTATGCAACGGACCCCGTGCAGGCATTAGCCTCGGATACTTCGTACCCAACCAAACGATAGCATATGGTACCGGACCAGCAGGGTTTTCCACGGCACCCGCCCACAGGCTTCCCGAGAAATAGGGCAGGCACAGCGAGTCTGTAATACGTGTAGCCTGAGATGGGCGAATTAAGGTTTCTCAGAATGTTCGATCATCCATTCTAGCCTAAAATTAACTGCTGTCAAAAGGATAAACTTCTTTTCAGATCCCCCAGAAAGTCATGTGAATTTAGAATGCAACACCCACTCCCATACCGGAACAACCCCGACACAGAGGGGCGTTTAAGCCAGAGAACTTTGCCAGGAAAATATTACCCAACCTCAACCCCCAAAAGATTTTCAACCGCCACCCCCGATAAGAATTACAGCTCTATTCGATGGTAAAATGGATGACTCTCTACACATTAATAGAGGCAAAGCAAGAATATCTCAAGCTTTCATGGAGATATTGCAGTTCAGAAGCGGTAAAACTGTTGGTAGGAGGACGACATGTCCACTACGGCTAACTTCCTTGGCAAAAACACCAAAACCACGCTCAACCAATTAACATACCGTTACCAAGCCATAACGAAGTCCGCCCGTTCCCGCTACCCCAGTCCCTCACCATGCGGAGCTCAAATCACCAGCTGCGATTCAAAACAACCCCGACTGCACTCATCCGAGACATTCCGCTCGGATCCCTGGAAATCCCGGTCCCGATTGCGATCGTCACAACGCGAGGGGTGAGGAGAACCGAATTGCGTGAAGCTTGGGGTCATAACCGGGAAACGCCCCGCTTAGCAAGTTGTCCTAAGTCAATTCCTAGCGTCTGTAGCATTGGTTAAGAAAAGCAGGACTTCTGTAGAAGTTACACAATAAGTGAGCCCAGATAACGGATGGACTATGGATATCATGATGATCGATGGTTCCTGACCATTAGGTAGTATACCGGTACCAGGAATTGGTGGCGAATCCAATGGATGGCGTATCTGCAGAGCGAGCTAAAGCCCCCGGGGTTTTGTGGCAAGGTAGAAAAAGATACGGTCACAGATTTAACTCCAGGACAAGTAGGATCCCGAAACTCAAGGAAACTTCCACCATCATCCCCGACCTCATCACACGTGCTGCCTTCCACAACTCTAACACAAATTCGGTATCTCCACCCACCCCAATTCCCCTCGAAAGTGCTTCTCATTCAAGACTTTTCTATCTCAAATATTTTATACTATTATATATTTCCTTGACAAGTACTGCAAAGCCCCCCCCCCGCCCCCAAGGAAATGCATGCCGGTTCACCGACGCCAGGATAATAAATTATAATGACCGAACAGGAAAGCTGTGTTGTTAGAAATGTGTTAAAAGAATGTTGCTGGAATGGCATTCGTACTTGCTATTAGGAATGTTGGTTGGTATTCGGAATGTTGTTTTGGTACTTGGTATGATGATGACGGTTTTGTAATGAGGGCTGGAATGGAATGAAAAGGGAAATCTTGTTAGGTGTATGGGATTTTGGGGTGCATAAATAGTTGATGGTATCACCATCAATGCCAGATATAATTCTACACCATTGCTTCTGTATTATCAAAAGGAACTCTTTGCCCGCACTTCGTCCAACTTTCCAAAAGTCTCTTATATCTTTCTCTCTGAACTTCAAGCTGCAAGATTCCCTAGCCGAGTGAGAGCCCGTGACAAGAAGCTTAGCAAATCGAGGAGTGCCTTGTATCTAGCGGTATTTAAGTACACTAGCTGACTGGTCTTACGTCCGGCGCAACCTAAAGGAGTGTATTGGGGAATATATAAAAAGAAGAAAAGTTAGAAGGAGTAGGTGCCATAAAGTAGATTCAAGGGGGTAGAGTATTGGAGACGCCGACTTACTACGAAAGTCTCGCATGAGTGTCTCGTCCTAATAACTCTAATTTTAACATCGGAACCTCAAATACTGCAGCACCCAGTACATTCCTCGCTCGAGGGAGTCTAGGAAATGGGATGTAGATATGGAACTAGGGGAGTAGGGTCAGACTAAGGTAGTATAGCCTAATGTAAAACAGTTGTCAGCTTCGGATGACAGCTCAAATCTGTGCCCCGGGCACTGGTGCCCCGCAGTCACTAACCTGGATCTTACATTCACGCAACGACATTGAGTCTAGTTTCGGAAACAAATCTCAGGGTTACTATTTTCTAATCCGAGTGATAAATGATGAGGAATAAACCATAGGACAGCCCAAACTATGCGCCCAATTATCGCTCAAGAACGAGAACAAAAACTGCCATCTAAAGGATTGTATTAGAATTTAGGAACAGTTAAAAGCTTCGCCTAGCTTCGTGTCCGGCATAAATCTAGAAATTACCCGTGCAACAGGAAAAAACCCGATATCACTCCTGCTCGAAGCCAAAGCTCTGTTCTCCGTTCGGACCGCCACCAATAATCTACACCCAACTCTCGACTCCAAGTGAAATAGCCATTACTATTACCTAACTTCGGGGAAAGAAAAAGAGAGAGGTAAACAAAAGACAAAACCAAGCCCCCCCAATACGCCCGAAACATGAAGAGTATGAAAATAAGAATGAAAATTTGGACCGTCAAGAGCCAATACTCAGCTCGCGACCCTCGAAGGGACCGGGCTACCCTGAGCATGCCTGTCCTTCCTTCTTCCAAAAAACACCGACAACTGCCGCCTCAGGCTTCTCAACGGTCCACTCGCATTCCCCATCGTTTTACTACGCGTCGGCATCTGCGGCAGCGGCGGCAACGGCCTCTCAGCAAGCTCCTTCGGTAAGGGGTCCGTCTTCATACTATGCGAGGTATTCGGCCTCGGGAACAGTACTAATTTCTCCCTCTCGTTGCCACCTCCGTCCCGCCGTCGCTGGAGCTCCTGCTGCACCCATGCACTTGTCCGGCATTCGGCTCCGCCCGAGGTCTTTGGCCGTGGGCTTACGCGTATTAGTGACGGCTTGCGTTTTAAACCTACGGGTACCTGTATTGCAGATGATTCAAAGGGTTTTGCCTGGCCAATCTCCTCGGGATTTATCGGTTCTATTGGTGGCTCGGGCGTGCGTGCTGGTGTGCGGGGTAGTTCCTGGGGTTTCGCTCTGAGGTTGGGCGTTGTGCTTGCTGGGGGTGAGGGTGTCTGGACTTTGCGGGCGTCACGTAGGCTCATCTTTCTCGCCAGGGCGGTTTTGGAGAAGTTGTAGGGTGCCACTGTGCCGCTTGAGGATGGGGGCGTTGGGGGCTTTACAATTGTGTTCACTTTAACGAGGTCTTTTGGTGGAGGTGACTCGGGACTGATATCTAGGTTGGGTCCCGAGGAGGTCTCGGGTTTGTTGGTGGTTCGAGTGAATGATTGTGCTGCGTTGGAAGGAACGTAGGATGGTTTTCCATCCGGTTTTGGACTAGGTACCGGAGTTGCACTTCGTGATGAAAATAGTCTTGAACATGATCGACGTAGTTCCAGTTCAGTTCGCGGGCTGATAGGTGCTAGTGATGAATGCACAGGTAATGGCTTCTTAGCAGCGGTGGTAACGACAGTAGTTGCAGTCTTCGGTGAGATATTCGTTTTCTGGAAAAATATTAGCTAACTTTCTTCTCTTCAGGAAGGTTTAAAGTTATGCAAGCGTGGTGAATGATCTGACTTACGATAGGAGTAGGCCTCGTGAACGCCTTTTGTCTCATTTCGGCGACTTGGGTGAGATCGGATAGACTATCTTTACGATATGATATGTAGTTTTCTAGAGTTTTTTTTTTGTGTAAAAGAATGGAAAATACGCTCTGCGCATAAAAAAAGTGAATGTCGAGCTAGAGGAATTCAAAGGAAGGTATAGAATAAAAAAACAACAAAACGAACGCAAAATGAAGGAAACACTGTGAGAGAAAGAAAATTCCAAGGAGGCAAGGCAATTGGGGGCGCACCTAGGTTTTCATAGATTCTTTGCCGGGGAAAGGGGGGGGGTGGTCATTTAGTGGCCCACAACAGTGATGTCGAAGTTGACCGCTAACCAGGGATACATTGGGTGCTTTGTTGAAATGCACATCTTTGGTGAGTAGCGAAACGCCCTACGCAACGCGGTTAGAACAGCGAGCTGTCATTGGCTGGGGTGGTCGTGAATTGTAAATTGAAGGTTGTCCACCAGAGTTTCAGATGAAGCGGTTAGTGTTGCCGGAGCCCGTTGCTAAGTCCCGACTAGGATTCCTTGGGAGCCACAAGAATTGGTCGCGAGTTTGAGAAGCCTGTTACAGGATCTGTAGAAGAAAAGATAAACGATGAAGAGAATACTGTACACGTACAAATTATCATGGTAGTGGCGTCAAAGGAATACTTTGGATGGTGGGATCACCGGGAAAGTTTGCCCGTATGGTTAGCCCGAGGTGAACCCAGCGGTGGAGTTAAAAGGAGTTCTGTCCGCTGCCAGACGAAACCTGGTCCATTCATAGCGAACGGCTAACACGAAGGAAACAGGTAAGAAAAGAAAAGAAAAAAAGAGAAGAAAAAAGACAGGTTCCACAGAACCACCGTTTAACTTTAGAGTTTACCCTCACCATATTATGCTGCAGTGTAGAAGCATCTACTTGAGTACTCAAACTCCACTATGTCCAGCCAATTCCCCCAGCGCCGACATAAACCGGAGTAGTAGGACTAAAGAACCTAATCTATATAGGCATTACAGTAATACAGTACTCTAGCACTGCACTCCCAAATCCTCTACAGTATGATACTCCAAGTATGTTTTCCCGGGTGCGAGATTGCTAATGCTGGCCCCCATAATTCTCACATGCTGTTCATCTTTCTCGCTCTTCTGGCAAGACACTTGCCGTGGCCTCTGCAAGGAGGGGAAACCCTCCCATCTCGCTATATGTCCTAAAACCCCTTGCGGTATTCTAATACAGTAGAACCGACTTACCGTGCCTGGCAAGAATGTCGTATCCACAACACGTCCGTCAGCAGAAGAGGAAAGGCCAACAATGGTGTTTGGTCTGAGCAAAAGAGGGTTTTGCTCTTACACGTGTACCATGGTACCGAACTTGCACCAGTATGCGAGAAAAAAAAGAAAAAGGAGTGAAGAGAGCTCCCTTGCGCAATCTCCTCTGTGCAACCACATCCTGCGGATCAACCACCAAAGGTTAAATTGACACCAGTACTGTGCATTTCTGTGCTTGCAAGACCCCAAATGGGCAGGAACTGGCACTGGTATCGCACCGGAATAATTGATCCCAAATTCTGCGGGATTGGGGGATTTGGTGTATGATATGGGGGTGTAGTAAATTTTTCTCTTACAGGCCGAAACGGGTAATCTGTAAGGCTATACGGGCGGAGCGAGAGCTTGGGAACGAGGTAGGTGATCGGCGGATTGCTGCGCAGGACGTTACATGTCCCGCTGGACCGGTAGATTCCGCATGGAGCGGAAGGTGGTACTTGCAGAGGTACACTGGAGTTGGGGGAAGAGGATATAATGCAGGGTTTTTTTTAATCCTCCCCGCGTTCCCGTAAAACGAGCTCATCAGAATCCATTAGTTCCTGGTGGATATCTTAGCATCCATCATATTGTTAATGATAAAATTTCGCTATATAGCCAAGGGGAGAAGGAGTGGTGAGGAAGCTTATATTTCACCAGATCACTATTTTGTTTTATACTCTACGATTCGAATAATCTATCACCTATTGAAGAGCCCGATTTCACTCCGGGAAGATCGGCTTGCTGGAGGCACAAAGTACTCTATTTGATACCGGAGAATTTCACAAATAGGGATATCTCATACGTGGCCATATACGTGCTTCTGGCATACAAATTATTTGTTCCTCCCCCTGGGCCGATTTTTCGGTATTACTGTCAATATCATATACCGGTAGTAGTTTAAACCCGGTAGGAGGTATCTCGAGTTGAGATGTCTTTCATACCAGACATTCCACCACGTTGGTCTGGGGTTCAATCGTCCCGCGTTTATGGCAACTCTTAAGGCGGAGCGTGCCCCCTTTGTAAACGTTTTGGCTTCATGTGACTGATTCGGAGCACGTTCGAGGGATTTCCTCCATTCGGTCAGTTTATGGGGCAGAGATCGAACCATGACTGCACACAAAGCCCCTCTGGTAAAACTCGTATCCGGGGCACAGCGCAGGACAACGGGCCGGCAATATTCGAAGTATAGCTTTTCACATCTTGCGGGACATAGTTTTGATACATGTGTTTATTTACCATCTTCCCGTGCAGTTGACACCAGTGCGCCCTATTGCCTCAAAACCCCCAAGATTCTCGAGTCTCTGGGAATAGAGATGCCGAGATATTCGAATTTGGGCGTAAAACGCCAGTTCTTGTGTCAGGATACTTGATGAATTGATGAGTAGTTCAGACACCGACACGCCCGTGACCAAGAATCACTTTTGGAAAATAAAATCCTCTGTAATTGAGAAAACAATCCCGAGACATCTCAAACTTAGGTACAGTGCCCATTTTCTCCACCACTAACCAGCCTTGCAAAAACCTCCGCGAGTGAGCACGAAACACAACCTGGCCCACTTATCGCATCGTAGCTCCTCACCCCGACCCACCGCCCAATCGAATGATACAGCTAAAAATCCCTTGCATGGAATTCCACAAAAGAGGCCTAGGTCCGAGTGGAACTCTTACTGCGAAAATTAAAAATCTCCATCACGATAGCTCGACTAATGTTTGAGACCTAGGTCGACGGGTAAGGAGAAAGGGCAATTCCTTTGGCGTGTTCCTGACTCAGGATCAGCTTTCTTCCGAGACCTTGCGCTGAGCTGTTTCGGGCGGGCTCGGGTAGAGTGATAGGATGAAATAGGGCGCTGATGGGCTGAGATTGGAACAGCAGATTGGTGGCAATGCAAACCTATGGGGATACTGAGGCGAGGCTCTTCTAGCACCGTAGGTGAGACGTGGGTTGTTGGTTATTGGTTGTCAGGCAAAAATGTGGAGAATGCCTGCGCGGGGGCTGGATCGATGCTCCCCAGGAAGCCCCCACTAAGTCCTTCGATGGACCTTCGAGATATCCCTTTTTCCTATGGAAGTTTTGACCAGCTTACTGTCCATTAAAACCTGGGATTCGGGGTTCGCTAAGGTACTTCGAGATCCTTTATTTGAGGGTTCTATCGCCCACTCTGCCGGTTAATGAAATAGAATGTTTTTATTTCTAAAAGGGACTATCTCGTGAATAGCCGGCCGAGTATTATTGCGCTCGTTGGGTTTTTTGGGGCCCCAAACTATATTTTTACCGCATGTCATTTGTAGTAATGGTAATAGTACCGCGCACGCCTTCCTAGAACTTGCCCCCCCTCCACAAATACCTACCTACACCAAAACCCACCGTCGCTCTACCGAAAATCACGATCGCGCGCCCCCCCCCCTACCTCCAGGGTGGCATAGTACAGCTTGAACCCGCAGCCAGCGCAGCGTGCCATCCCCTATGCAAGCCTTCAACAAGGATTCCTCTAGTCTTTAGTTCCCCCTTGGATGTGCATCACAATATGGTACTGCGGTTTTAGGGCTGGGAATGTCTCAACTTTTTTAACAGCGCAGTAGAACACGCATAGAAGCCCACCGGTGGTGTGATTCTGGAGTATCCAATCAGGTCCCTACCGGGCCCCTATCACAAGTACTGGTTGGCTCTGGGGTAATCCCCATTATGCGATGCGGCATTCTCCATTAGCTTACCGGTGAGACCCCTCCTAAAAGCACTTTATCCAACAAAAAGCTACAGGCAAGTTTATAATACAAAGTGGGCTCCCCAGTAGGAGTACCTCAACTCCATTCTCCCTTGAAAATGGCTCGGCGGCGTTGAGGTGTTTTCGATTCGGCGAGGGTATGGAAACCCACCCTCTAATCTATTCTGCAATCCCGAAAACCTTAGCGTGGCCCATTGTTAGCCGATGTTGGTTCTAATCGCCCATTACACACACCCTTGGCACTTAATTCAGCTCCAGGTGCCCACATGGCCCCTTAGATTCCAAAGCCGGTCTGACCTGCGAGTGATCCAGGATGATTGAATATTGAATTCTTGAGCTTTTCAGCTCTAATATTTATCATTAAATTTTGCGAGGCGCCGTCCGCGTCGTACAGGCTCAATTGGTATATGCGAGGGGGTACATGTAAACAATGTTACTTTTCCCACAACACACTCTTTAACATCCAACCAATCAATCTTCGCACCGGCGGCTATGGCGACTAACTCACCGCTAGCATCGAGGGAAAAAGAACCTCCCCCTTGTACGATATCCTATCGGTCCTGAGAGTGACTCTCCCCTGGCGGAAATTAAAAACCTGCTTGGCACCCACAACAGCGCAGTGTTAGCCAACGGAATAAAGGTAAGGAGCGCTGTCCAAAGTCCCTGTAGGGGCCATTGGTTCTGCCACAGGGGTCGCTGTTTTTGTGGGCTGCATACATAACCGGTGCCGGACGATATGATGCCCTTTGTGATGCCGCTAGAGACTCTGTTCTCTACAAGTATCCCGCATGAAATACCTAAACGTTTGAACCGAGTTTAGTGTGGGCCTACGATAAGCATAGACAATTCGCCATACAAAATTTGATCCCTCTACATGTATTCAAGTGCTTCATGCTAGGTACTTGTATAAGAATTGGAGTACCGAAGCGGACGTTGGTTGCGTCTTCCCCGTTCTTGCGCTAGCCGTTTATGACGTAACCTGTACCAGAGCGGAGGGGGGGCTCGCAGGGGTAGACGTTTTGGGGATGGCGGTAGGCCTGCTCTTTTGTGGCCTAAGGGGATTGCAAGTAAGATTAGAAAGCGTGAAATATGAAGGTAAGGCGGAAGTTACCAGGATCCTCAGCCTAGGTGTTTGAGGTGGTGATGTAGTCTGCAGCATGCGTGATACCATGATAATCCTGGGTAGTCTCCATTAACCCCACCCCCTTACCGAGTCTGTCTTGGGGATAGGATGGAGCAACCTTTCTCTGATCCCGATCGCTTGCCAAATCACAATGATCTGGGGTGTTTATAGGGAGTTGGATTCCAATATTATCAATCAGCGCAAAACACCTTGTAATGATTAGTTCTCGAGCTGCCATTCGTCAATACCAATAGGCTCCCGGCCCAGGAGAAGTGGAATGGCTTAAGTCACTGGAACCCATGAGCCCGATAACACTTATTGCTCCTAGGAAGCACCACCAACACAGCGACGTTTCTAGTAATCGTTCTAGAAACAACTATTATCTTTAAAACGGCTCCTGCTACAGCTGTTTAAGCAGTCAAAGAAGAGACGGCAACCTTGGCATTGCTAGCGCGTTTGTTTCTACGCACACAAAATCATCTATATCAGTCAATCCCCGTCACCTTCATCACCATAATCGTCAATTATATGACGGATAATCCAATCTACACATCCGCGATTAACTGTACAATACTACCTGGTAGGCAGAATATACCCCCATCAGCTAGGGAGCAGGGGCAATTCAAGCTAGCAATCCTAAGGAAAGAAATGGTAGGGGTCTTAATTTTCCCCCATTTCCGTCCCGACTCCTATATACAGTACGGTGCTTCTGATGGGGACGGAATTAACGATTCTCTTAGGCCCTGTTCGGCACGCCACCATATAAAAAATGCCGTTTTTCTACTGAAAATCTAGTTTTTGCTAAAACTCAAACCAAAAAGATCCATACCCAGATAGTACAATAGCTGCCACTCTGACTACTGCAATGAAGAGAGAAATCTGGTAGGAGGCCATACTGGTTCGGGTTAAATGGCTTCCTTGAATGGGCCAAAGACAAGGCGGGCATCATGAACCACTCAACATATCTTGGCCAAACACAAAATTCAGGTTAGATAAGTTTGAGGGTTTGTTTTAGGGGGGGTAACAGAAGTGCCAAAAATAGTGTATCGATGAAGGGGATACAAGTAGTTAAGTGAGAGAAAATTTCGACAAGATATCTTACAATGCAGAATATGAATAATACCGTTCAAGCCCTCCGCCCTTCCCTACCCCAATCACCAATAGGAAAAACATGGAATATGGCTCATTGATTGAATGAAGGAAAAATATAACGAAAAAAGTAAAAACTTTTTCAATAACCCTAAGGGAGGGCACAGGAATTTTATATATACAGCTCCGAAAGCCCACCGGGATATCCTAAGTTTAACGATAGCCGCCGTTCCGAGCCCGAGGTCGTACCGCAGCAGGAAAACTGCTGGCAACGAGTAGAACATGGAATAAGGAATGGAGAGAGAAGAAAAAAGACATGATACATAAAAACACATATTCAGATAGCCTTTATTACCATCCACCGCTACCCCCTCCACCTTGCTCACCCCTTCTACGTCTCTTGGACTCATCCTTCCTCCCGTTATCATTCTCACGGCCGTGTTTTCGCTCCCTATCTCTTCCATCGCGCCTTTCGCGCTCCTTATCGCGGTCTCTATCTCTATCTCTATCTCTGCCGCTTCCGCCAATCGCACCAACCACGCCACTTCCCCTGCGTGATTCTCTGTCCCGGTCGCGCTCGCGCTCAGTGAGATGGCGATCACGTTCCCTTGGATCTCGGGCTTCACGATCGCGGTCTCTCTCTTGCTGCCCACGGTCACGATCTAGCCCCCTATCACGGTCCATTCCGACTCGCTCACGGCCACGATCCCGCTCTACCTGACGTTCACGTTCACGTTCACGCTCCCGGTCTCCGTCGCGCGGAACCCGATCTCTCTCACGCTCTCTATCCCTGTCTCTATCGCCTCTATCCCGTTCACGCTCCCTATCTCCCCTATCTCGCCCATGGCGGCCACTGCGACTTCCGTGGTCTGAGGCCGGCCTATCCCTATCACGTTCCCGATCTCGATCTTCCGCGGATCCTCCTGAAACCGAGGTTGGTCTTCCTGGTTCAGGTCCAGCAAGACTGCCTCTGCGAGTAGAATCACCTTGAGAACCATTGCCGTTACCACCTCGTCGAGTAGTGTCGTTCGTGGTTATGGGTAAAGCGTTTCTGCCATTATCCCGCCCAGGAGTGCTGCTTGTACCCCCAACACGCCTTGATGCTCTACCTTTTATGGAGCTACCTTGTGTAGCATCAGCCCCCCCGGACGCCTGGCCAATGATATTCTGCATAGTCATCATGCGGCGCCGCTGGTGATGGGCCTCATCACCTCTATCACCCCTGGAAGGCCCTGTAGGTGGTGAGCCTTGCTTGACTGGCGGCGGTGGATTTGACGTGGTGGGTGATGGAGCAGCTGGAGGAACGACGCCAGAAATAGGATTCGTGCGGGGCCCCGAGGGTGGACCAGGAGTTGCAACGGAAGCTGGCACGGTTGATGCCCCTTGGATGGCTTGCCGGCGGCTTGGATGAACGGATGAAGACTGTGGCAGAGGTTGGGGTTGAGTGACTGGGGATTGTGGTTGTGGTTGTGACGGCTGTGGTGGCGGTAGTGGTGGTAGTGGCTGGGGATTTTGGACGACATTTCTTAATCTATCTGGATGTATCCCGGCAGTATCACTTCCATTGGTTGATGCTCCTGTGTTGTCTGCAGGTTTTTGAGCTTCAACGTTGTCTACCGAAGCCGCAGCGGGTGGTGGTTTACTTTCCAGACCTGGAGATGGCAACGGAGTTGGTACGCCAGGCGGGTTATTTAGAATCCGCTGTGTCCCTGTAGTAGTGGTGAGAGCCGGCGAGGACGCAACCCTATTCAGATTGCTTCTAGGCCCCATTGGTGCACTACGTGGGCCCTTGGGTATGATATCAGGCGGATTAAGCCTCCCATGATTGGGGTCCTGGTGCGTAACTGGTGGGGCATGTCGGGTTTCACGAAAATCGTTGAGCGATGGGCCCGACGGCCCTCTTGGTGGAGCCCCAGTGAGTAGGTCACGTTCTTTCGGGGTTGGTGGGCCCTCTTGACGATTTCTTCTCTCTCTCTCACGTTCGACATCTGCACGTGGAGCAGCAGGCGGCCGTTGAGAGTGGACATCCTCCTGGGGTGCTTGCTGCCTAGGGAGGTTTTGATCGGAAGCCCTTCGATCTAATGCTCTACGATCGGGATCGGGACGATCGATCTCCACCTGGTGAGCTTGTAAATCAGAGCGGTCGTGTCGACGGGATCGATCATCCGTCCTATCTGGTCTTCTCCTGTCGACATCTGGTGGTTGGCTTCTGGAGTCTGTTCTGACAGGATTCGGCTGAGGCTGCTGGCCGGACCTATTGGGCAACGGTTCCATTCGAATATCTGGATCCTTCCTCTCTCCAGCCCTCGGAACCCGGTCATCATTTCTGAGAGGGAGTGCTGGTCTTTGAAAGTTGTCTTCTCTAGCCCTTCCTCTATCGTTGTCACGTCGATGCTGATCTCTACTCTCTCTTCTAGGAGAGAGAGGGCGTCTGTCCGATGGTCTGTCTGGCAACCTCTCGGTGATAGGCCTGCCAGCTGTACCCCGAACTTCTACAGACCGCGGGGGATCTCTCATATCCCTGGCCCTATCGTGAGGCTGTTGAACTGGAGGTCTGTCCGGCAATTGATGTTGGGGCAGTGGCCTATTAGACTGGGGTGGGGGTCCCCTATTGGCCTGGTTTAGATTTCGTAACATATCTTGGTTAGGTCGGGGATTTAGTGGCTCGTCCCTTCTTGGTGTTCCCGCTCTTGAAGGCTCATTAGATTGCTGACTTTGTTGGAGTCTGGGCGGATCCCTGGAGGGCTGACGCCTTAGCGGAGGGGGGGGTACGGCAGGTCGCTGAGGGAGGTTTGGAAGACGTTTAATCTCTTTGCTCCCTTTGCTGTCATCGATTTCCCCATCTTCCTTCTCCGCATCAGGTTTGGATGGTAGAGTATTATTGGTAGCAAGTGCAGGGGGGCCACTGAAAAAATAAAAAATGATTAGCTTTGGTTGCGTTTAGAGGGTAGTTTGATATACTTAGTAATAGCGGCCGAAGAAGCGGTGTTAAGTTGCGCTGAAGCATTATTGGCATCCATGGGCGGCTGCTGGGTAGGCGTCGGGGTGGACGTGGGTGCCGGGCTGGGTTGCTTACTTCCTGAAACCACTGGCGTCAATGCTTCGGTCAAGGATCCCTACCAGTTTGTTATCACGTAATTAGAACCTAATATATAATTTTTCAGGGAAAGAAAACTAACGATTACCTTTTGAAATGCTGCAACGAGCACCCAATCCTTCTCTCTGTGCTTGAGAAGCCCTAAAAGTGTTGCGGACGCAATTTTTAGATCCTCCCTCTTCTCATGCTTTCCAAGCTCCTCTACCTTTTCAAGTACTGTGCGACCGATCCAATCCACAGAAGGAAAAAAGTTGTAAATATGCTTTAGAACAATGACAGTGTTCCGGATGTGCATATACTCCTTCGAACAGAGACAGTTCTTGATAGCACTGTGAATGGTTTTATGCCACTTATAAAGGAGTTTTCGAAAGTCCTCCCAATCCATCGGGGCGCCTCGAAAAGCGAAACCATTCAGATTCTTCCCGTTATTATGGGCTTCTCGTTCGTAGTGCGCTTTATCTGCGTGCCACGCATGGAGATCCGACAGCACCTCCTTCAGAAACTTACCTAGATTTTCGGCTTCTTGTTGCGTACAGATAAATATGGTCTTCCCCATATGTTTACCGAATATAGCATCAAAGATTCCAACCGTGTGAAATTTCGGGGGTACCAGTTTGTGTAACTCTTTAATAAGCTTTGAGCAAAAGATGGCATCGTTCGGGCTTAAAACAATCCGGGGCATCAGGCAATACTGAACTATAGCGTTGGTGACCTCCCGTGGATCAGCAGGGAATTCGTTAAACCAGTGATCCTTTTCCAGCTGAAGCCGTTTCTTGACCAAACCATTATGGCATATATGCGTTTTAACCTCCTCGCTCAATTTGGCAGTGGACCCCAAAAGCTCGTAGCTGCGTGGCGATCTCTTGTCCGGTAAAGCCGCAATTTCATCTTGTAGACTAGCGATAGCGCTCTTATAAGTAGCCATAGGGACATAGACATCATAGAGCGACAGGTGCCAGAATGTAACATAGAAAGCCAAGGAACCAGGCCACTCAGACACGGGTAAGACTGGTCGGAGTTCATCCATAATATTCTTCAACACAGGATTCCATGGTGTCTTTTCCAAGGCGATAGCGGCACTTTCATCCTGAGTTCCTCCCATATCAACATCCTCACGGCCATCCGGTGACTGAATCCGCTGTATCTTTGTATTTATAGCGCTCCTTGCAATCCACCACGCAATATCCGGCTTCAACCCGAAGTCCCGACAAAGCCGCCCCACGCTAGGGACCATCCCTTCGTACTTTTCCGCTGGTAAGGCGATTTGCAATAGCTCGGAATACTGTCCAAACACCACGTGGATCTGATCAAACAAGTTACCAAGAACCTTCAATGGAGTCGTTTCGGGGCTTTGGTAGAGACAATTCTGCCTTGCTTGGGCTATGAGAATGAGAAGCTGTATAGCGAGTCCAGATCTCATCAACGTGTCAGTAAGAGCCTTCATTGTGCGCGGAGAATCTTCGGCCTTAGAGTCACGAAACTGTCCGAGGATAAGGCTGCGGATATAGGGCCCACCGGCAAGGCCTCGGTGTTGGCTGTCGGTCAAATTTATGTCTGGGTCGATTCCGGTCATTGATTGAATTATCTCTTGTAAGACTCCTAATCCCGACCACGTATTCTGCTTTAGCTGGCGCGCAATATATTCGAGCACTGGCGCTGGGTCCATCTGCCTGTAGTAGCGGGTATAGATCTGGCCGCAAAATTGCCCAAGTGCTTCAAAGTAATTAGCTTACAATGTAAAGAAGCTTCCAGGAGAACAAGGAAGCATACATTTAAGCCATCGGCTAGTCAACATCCCATCCGCTTGTACACTTTGCTTTCCAGCCGTGCTCATGCTTTGAAAGTGTTAGGACCTCTCAGAAGTGGAACGGAATGGTTACTCACCTAAAAAGTACACAAAACCCTATCGCATCAAATGCCAACGGCGTAAAGTACTTTGCTCCTCCCACAACACACTCAATCAAGTTGTCATAGGTCTCAACTTGGCTCAGAAGAACCTGCATGACTGTAACTGGCGAGCTCACCGCCACCTTGGCAAGGCCGAGAGAAATCGGCTTGATGGTAATTAGAGATAACCTCTTCAAGAGATCTTTAGTTTCCTTTTCCGTTTTAGAGGTTTTTAACTTGAGGTCCGGAATCCTCATTTTTTCCCTAGAAATCCATTCACCGTAGATCGAATATCTAGTCTCCGTTGGGAAATGACTGATCATTCCCCATACCTCGTTCACTATACCTTGGTTTCCCTCCGTGAAACTGACAGCGGGCACAATAATAGACCTAGAAAGGTTAATCCACCTATCCCTATCCTCCTGTGTGCAATTTGGGTTTTCCAGTACACTCCGTCCAATCCTACAAACCATAGACATTAACATGGGATCTCTCCCGATCCTGAGGCCAAAAAGCTTTCCTAGATGTTCTATTAGAATCACCACATCTGTAGCATCTCTACAGGTTGGTACCCCATCTTTCCAGTCCTCCCAGAAGAACCGATAATCAATGTCAATGCCGCGCAAGTTGAGATTGCTAACAGTGAACGTAACCATTTGCTTCCGCTTCAATGGGGTTTTCATCTCAACTCCCCCAGGTAAAGGTGTTGCAACTTTCGCAATTCCCATATCTGCATGCCGGGGCCTCAGGGGTGCATATACAGCCTCGATAGACCGGATCAGGACCCTTGAGAGAGCATCTGCAATGTCCTTCTCGAGCCCAGTGAGGAAAGGGTATTTTCCAAGAATAAACATAGCCTCGGGGAGCGCACCGAGAGCCAAGAGATGTTTGAGAAGGGCGACTTTCTGGTTCCAGTTTTCTCGTTTTTCTGGCTCCTTTGGCTTTGGCTCCTCAGGCTTCTTCTCCTCTGCCGGTGCGGGTGCAGAAAGTTTTGTTCGAGGTGGATTCGGCAATGTGTCATCGTGGAGACTGCCCGCCATAGCGAGCGCGTTGGGTTTCACTGCCTTCAGCTCATCTGTCATCTTCTTCAACCAAGCTGTCCGCAGCTCCACCATTTCTCCATCTTCCTTCGGGGACAAATGCGGGTAGAGGTCAGCCAAATCAACAAAGCCAATCTTGATAAGTAGAGCGCTGAGTACAACCAAATTTTCTGGCAAGTTGTCTAGGGCATCATCGCTCTGGTAGTAACGAAATTTGAACCCGAGCAATTGTGCAGCAACCCTATTCCCACCTGCTCCTCGAGACCCTTCCCTATACTCAAAGTATTTAATTATCCCCTCCTTCTTCAGTGCTTCAAAGAATTCACCATCCATAATCAATTTTTTCCGCTCTTTTTCAGCTCTCAGTTCCTCCCGACCCTTGCCAGTATTACTGAATTCATCTTCGGAGGATGAGGAAAGGTTCTTTGGCCACCATGCACTTTCCCTCAACAGCCTGACAAAGAAACGCGCATTCGATACAACGGTGCTAGCGGCGGTGTCGAGGAGCACATCTAAAACCCTTGCAGGATCTAATTCGAAAGCACCCACCAACCCCTTTACTCTCTCGCCAGTCCGGCCAACTACTTCCAAAGGAAATTGTGAATACGAGGCTGTGAAAAATTCGGTGATGAGCTTTGAGTAACCTTCGCTCTCTTCTCGGAGAAGGTTATATTTGCGCTGCTTATAAATGAGACTCGTCGTAACCTTAATGGCCTTTTTTGGGAACTGAGACGTGACTAGGCCTAGCGCCGATAAAGTTGAGGGTTCTAAATGCAAAGCGAATAACTCTGTCGGAATCGGAGAGGGAGAAAGCGCTTCTAAAAGCTTCGGTAGATTTTCTGGAATTGGAGCATTCGAATCTTCGAAATTTGCAACGGTCGAAAGGAATAAATCTTGGAGGTCGATTCCCGAGTCAGTGTCCTTGGGGAAGATGTTGATGATGTCGGTGACAAACTTGGAAGAATCCTGAACAGAAATTCTCCCCTCAAGAGTCGCCTTGACAAGTTCCTGTAATATGATACAAACCTCATCGACATCTTCGCTAACAATTGACCTGCCCAGAGCCTCTTGAACCCGCGCAGCACCTTCAGATTGCCAAGCACGGAGATTTGCATCGGACAAGAATTCCCAGTAATAAAAGTCTCCAGGGGTACCAGGATCAGTAGGTGTACTTGTCATTGCACTTTCGTCAGTCGCTGTAGCCGTTTCTTCGGGACGGCGACGGTTATGAGGTGGTTGCTGTAATGTCAGCTGTTGTTGCGGCTGTTGCTGCGATGTTGAACTCTGACGGCCGCGTCTACCGGAACGGTTTCCACCAGCTCCACCTCCGGAATTTCGCGGAGAATAATTATCGGCAGGGCGGTTGGGAGTATATGGAGAAGTGCGCGGTATGGTATTGTTTGGTGAAGAAGGATGTTTTCGCTTACGATCACGGCCGTTAAGACGATTCTCGGGCATGATTAAATGGCAGGATGAATTAAGGACTCAAAGGAGCCAAAGTGAAGGGAAAAAAATATTAAAAAAGGGGAAATTTAAAGAAGAAAGGAAGAAAGGGATGGGGAGAAGACTCCCGGAGGGAAGTAAAGTGTCGTTAAATCGTAGGCCGATGTGACAAAGGCTGGTTGATCAAGAAAAGTCCAATTTTCGATCAAAGGGAAAGTGGTGGGGAAATTGGCGGTGAGAGGATAAGGGAGGAAAATGGCGGCCGAGACTTGTAAGCCCAGGCTAATTGTTTCGAGGAAAGAGACTGGCCAGACGCGTATAGGTTCAAAGAAAGTTGAGATGTAGCTGTCTGTGCTGTGGTGGTGGTGGCGGCGGTGGTGGTGAAGGTGATGAAGGCCTTGTCTCCTGCGGCGGATACAGCAGCCAAAGCACAGTCCCGTGTTTGTTCGCGGGGGAGCAATAAAGAGGGTTTAGGGGAACAGAAAAGAAGTAGGGCTATTGGGGGGGGTTCTTCCTGAATGAAGAAGAGAAGAAGGCCAGGGCGAATTAAGGGAGAGGACAGAAAGAGCCTCCTTTCCTTCGACCTTCTCTCGTTTCGTTTCCAGATCGAATTGTTTTTTCTGCTATGATACATGGGAAAGGAATCAGGAAACGATGGCTGGAGAGATGAATGAAACCTTGCCCTGCAGCTTTGCTTATGTCATCCTGGCCTGCCAAGCAACTGTGTCAAAGAGATCCAATGACACCGGTTTACGCTGGTGGAATGGCTGGCCCCCCGAGTAGTTCCGGGCACCGGAAATCAACCCTCGTCTTGATTCAAAGTCCCTTATTAAGCAGAACATCATTTCCTAATATGGTAGCGATCTGGGTCTTAGCTCCCTAATATTATGGAAGAATGATGCCAAGATATTACTTGTTACAGTTCGGCTCATGTCTGTTAACCTGGTCACCTCCCATAGAATCTCAAAATCTACCCGGCTGCTGCTCAAGTCAATATTTCTAAAAGCCCCTCCTATAAATATCTAGAGAAGGATAAATCGAACATGTTTACAGAAGCTCCTAAGTGCAGAGGTTGTGGTTGTTAAGCTACACGGGTTTGAGGTCGTGATTTCTCAGTTGGTTGAAGTGTCAGTTTCACAAAAATGACAATCCCTGTCTTTCAGAGGTATTGAAATACTACTTCGTAGAGTACAGCAGCACATTATTCTGGATGCCGCATTGCTCGAGCAGAATAACTTGAGCACTTAAATTTATGTCAGCTCATTGGGCTATAACACCCATCGAATCTAGATCCTGCAACCTGGCCCACTGGCCAAATGTGGACCTCCGGTCGCCGACACCTAAGACCCTGTTCGGTTGCGATGGTTCCATTTCGTTTTCCCATACAAATGATCGTTTCAAAATGGAGAAGGCTATTTTCACAGCAGAAATGGTCGCCAACGGAATGGAACCATCGCAACCAAACAGGGCCTAAGGGAGCGAGTTTGGGTCGGTGGTTGTGTGCTTGACAGTCTTGAGAGCAACGGGGCTTGATCGTTAGGTTGAAGTGGCTCCCTCTGAATCTCACCTTCTGAGTTTTAGCATAGCCTCTATAAACACATCCGCTCTGTTAATCCCCTTGGGACCTAATTTCACTATCGGAGGTTCGATATCCGGGTTCATAACATGCCTTGTATCATAACCAAGTGCATCAAGACACATTCCATCACTAGCAACTCTATCAGCAAGTCATATTGGAAACTATGGCTTCTCTGGATCCGGTTACCAGTAGTTGACCTCATCGTATAATTTTAGTATATGGATGCCGAGATGACGTCCTCATGAGTACCATAGTTGTCCGGTGTGACTGCTATCTTGTATATTAAACCTCCGCTCTCGCAGGAAATAGGGAAGGTGAACGGTAGTTCAGCATCGAATAAAGATATTTTACAAGTCACAACCCTATCTCTTGACTAATTTTTAGAGTAAGGAGAAGAGAAAGGCTCAGCTACCCCTCCATATATCATGCTCTCAATAACAGACATTGTGACCTTTTGCTGATGGTAAGATACAAATTCGAGCATCGCCCCCGAAACCTACCTTCACTGCAGTCAGCAAAAGCTCGAATAATTCCCCCTATCTCACCGTTAAAAGCCATACACCCTAGAATTTCCCCTATAATAAGCCCCAGAATCAGGGCAAAGATCGTGGCTCCGCTCTATATCATTTAAGTCTGCAATTACCCAGCGGCCAGAGAGTCTCGAGCCCAATCCCCGGAAATATCAAGTCACCTCTTCGCTAATATTCGTATTAGATAGAGGGGGAACGCCTCCGGGGGCCAGAAAGACCATTAGCGATTATTATGGGATTGGTTCCGTGAAGCCTAATAATCGGCGCAAAGGCTTTAACGAGCAGTTCTGGCGCATAGCTCTCGATATGTGTCGACGCGAAGATGAAAATAAGATTAACAGAGTTAACAGAGATCAAATCGACAAGACCCGGCAGCTTATCCTTACCGCAATCCTTATAGGGTATTTTTTACCATCCCATAGGGTATCGTAACTGGTTCAGCACCATGAGTGGGGAGGAGCCTCCCAGTTATGCCCTGACTCTTCGGGAGGATTATTGCACCAGGCACTAAATTCAGCTCCCCGTGTCAGAATAGGGAACCAAGAGCTTGTCAAATAAGTTCACGACCACCAATGCCTCTGTGGCAGCTCCCTTTGCAATTTAAGTTCAGCCCACTATGTATCAGCTTTCCCTAGCCACCAGCCACCATACTCCGAGTGAGAAGCTATGAATACCTTCAAATCCAAGACCTGACAAACAAAGTTCGCGCCACAAAGGCTTCAGAAATTTAATGAGAAAAACAAAACAATCACGCCTTTCAAGTTGAAAAGGGAAAACTCTAAAAAAACTCGAAAGCATATTTCTTTGTTCCGAACACTTAAATATCGGACCAATCCAGCGTACCTAATTTCTCATCCCGGTGCTCTATTACTACTACTCGACTGCGCGCCAAAAACATGTCAAGGAAAGGTAAAGAATGGTCCTGGTACCACAGGGGTGGGAACAAGAACGTTCGATACTTTGAAGTGTGGTGCAATTATTGCCTCCTGCATGCGAAAGCAGCGATAATAAGGGAGAACCCTGGTCTAGCTCTGATGCCTGGGGATGATCATGGGGAAAAGGAATTACTCGAACTTGGTATGTGTTTTCCCCTCTTCCTATTTACACCCTCCCTCCCTCTCTCCCTCCCATAGCTAAATCCTAACATACGAGAAAACTCTACATAGCTAAAAAACGAGTAACATCCTTCGCCGGCCGCAAAGAAACAATGCTAAACCACCTCATCGATCTACAGAAATGCCCACACGCACCACCTGAGATCCGCCATCAGGCGCATCTCGAAAAGTTCGAGTGGAAGCAGCGACTTCGTGCTGGTAGCTCTCGAGATCATTCTATGTCGCCGTCGAGGCTACAGACGCAGTCTCCTTATATTGATTATTCTCCACCTCCCCCTCATCCTCTACCACCTCCCCCGCCACCGCCGCCGCCGCCACAACCTCAGCATCATATACATCCCCCACCCCCGCTCGGGTTAGGCATTGACGATGATCTCGACACTCCATTTACCAGGGACGACGAGGAGATTTTCCATCTGCAGGTTGCAAGAGCGACGGCATCGGCAGGGCTGCCGGACCGGTGGATCGAAGACCCGGAGGTTATTGAGTTGTTTAGGCTTCTGAGGGGGGATGTTTCGATTCCAAGCGCTGGGCATATTAGGAGGTTGAGGGACTTGCTTGGGTGGGGTTGACGATGTATAAGGAGTTTATGGTTTTCTCAGGTTTTTTTATTCGTAGGTTTTCTTCTTCTTTCCCTTTCTTTTCCTCCTTCCCCAGTACTTCATAGATATAGCGGTTCCTAGTCACAGCGGTTAGCCTTAAATAATCAACTTCTTTTCTCAAACCCTCTTTTCCCTCAGCGCCGGTTTCTCAATGTGGGTTTCTTGGTCAGGTTGATGTGTGCAGAACAATAGAGGCGGTAATTTACCGCTGTTCCACACTTACAACAAGCCAGTTTTAGGCTAAAAGGCCGCGAAAAACTCTTTGGAGATAGAAAAATCAATTAGACCACTAATTCAAAGCAGCACTACCTTTCGGGCCGCGAACAATAGCCAGCGAAGTCCCTCATCCATGCCCACGCATTCTCAATACCAATGCACTGAGCCCGATAAACATACCACACAGCCGCAACCAGATTGGGTCCTGTCTGGACAATAAGACTCTTTGAAAGCTGAAATATTCGAGTGATATTTTGTGAATATTGTTATATTTTGGGATCAGGGGATCAATTGATCAGTCCTCTTGAAGTTTATTCTACCGGCGTTCATAAAAGACACCACGACGGCTGTTTCAAACCATGGGGTGAGGGTCCGATAGGTCTAGGAGAAGATAAAGACAGTATCGACATATTTTCTAAAAGAAAGTAAAAGGCGATAGATCAGGGAAAGGAGAAGAAATAGCCCTACCATACTTTAAAGAAAACCAGCAATTTTGTGAATCCGCGTACAAGCAAGGGCACGGCTATATACAAGAACTCATACGTGCTAGTATACTAGTCTACAACTTTACGCATCCTTACTACAGGTATACCCAACACCATACAGTGGAAAGATCCTGACTAAGCAACACTCGATAGAACCTTACATATAGACGGTCCCAATTCTACTTTCCAATAGTAACTCTTTCTAGATAAGTAACCTTAAAGCGTCATGCATTTCAGGAAGTCAAAATTTGCTATCCTGAGACTTTATATCCCATCAAAATTCATTCCGTTTGGCAGCAGGCTCATTCTCATCATGCGCCACCCTTCTATCAGAGTTTTAAGGATCAATTAGTAGCGACCGGAGCCTTTACGGGCCCTGAGAAAAGAATACACACTCGAGCAGGAAGACATGCTCTAATTGAAGACCAAGCCACAGCACCCAGATCTCGGCACCTCTTATCTCTCAAACATCCCTCTGGGGGGATTAGTTCAGTTATAGACTTAAAGATCCAGTTCCTCAAAATGCGTAGGCAATTTGAGTGAGGGAGAGGGATTGATGATTCGGCAGTTCAACATAAGAGAAGCTACTTCCCCAGCGAGCGTTGTACAGTATCAAGTGAGGGCAAATATGCTAGTAACAAATTGAGCAAGTTCCACCAGGCGTCATAGTCCTTGAAGAGGAAGAGAATAGGTGCTTTTGGTGTAGAAGGACAAGAGACCAAAGGCCTTGATCTAGTAATTTACGTACTATAGAGGAGCCTTCTATCTTCCTTCTACCCTTATTACCTGAATTTTTTAACAATAACGGAGCGGATAGCAAAATTCATAAGAAGCCATTCACTCAGAAACTAGAAACATATTATGTGCTATTATGATAATAATATTATTATTATATGTACACAGTAACATCGAAAGCTCTGCTAATGTTTAGCTAAGCTAAACACTAGCTACCCCACACCATATTTTCCCTATTAATCACACACTCCCTTTTCCCTACACCAACACTAACAATTTGACCCTACCCCATCAGACCACAAAATTTCCTTCTAGCCCATAACACGCACATTGTTTCAAAAAAAAAAAAAAGCACCAAAACATCAACATTGACGTACCGAGATCTCCGACTGTCTAATATAGCTGAAAGTATTGTAAAGGCACGGTTTGCGCACGAAAGAACCTACTATCCTAGGGCGGTCTCACGATTGCGCTTGGCGTGTTTAATAACTGCGACAATAGCGCCCCTCAAAACCATCAAGGTTACTGAAAAGCTTTTGAGCTGGTAATTTCTCTCAAAGCTAGAGGGTTGTTTCAAGCACCAGGCGACGAAGTACGGGTTCAGGCCCGTGAGCTCCACCGTGGAATCTACTGGAGAGGATTTATTATCATTATTGGTGTTACATTGCCCGTATTTTCCACTCGCGGAACGATAATAAAATCCACTAACCGTAGTAGATCGGAGTCAGCCTTAGTCCCCACCAGTAGTACGCAGTTCAGGATTAGTGCCTTGGGCCAAGTTATTCGCACACACCCATCCACATCAAATTAGATGACCACTAGCTACCCCGCCCATGGCGTTCATCAAACAAGCTTACTCGACACCCTCCAAGCGGATATGGATATGTCTCTCCTTACCCCGCAAGTGCAAAGGTTTGACCACCCTTAAGCTTCCAAGCTATCACCTGGGAGCAATGGTACAATACAGAAGGTTTCAAGCCCAGAGAAACGAAGTCCACGCCTTTGAGTCCTACTTCTTCCAGAAATAAGGGCCAGCCCACAGTGCCCTGCTCCGACTCCCACAGCGCCCGCCACTAGGTACAAACTCCCGAGTGATATCTAGTGAGGATAATCAGCGAACTTTCCCGGTTGGCACTTCAATTACGGTAGCAAACCAGGAGGTCCTTATGGAAAGGCATTCGATGACGCATAGACCACCCTTTTCGAGTCCCCTATAATTCAGTGTAAGTGCCAGCGCTTGGGGATGATCGGCGGTGGATGCACAAAATTGTGCACTGCACAAGAGCAGGAGATAGAGGTCGGGAGATGCGGTGGCTATAGCGGTATTGGAGATTGGGTGGAGTAGTCATCTCGATGCTTGGTGTGCGCATCACTGAGCGGCATTGGGAATTCTACGGTGCCCATTGGATCGCGAAGCATTGATTAGAGAGATACATGCAGAAAGCGCATGCGCAAAGTGCAATACAAGATTTCAGGTTGACCAGAATGGGCATTAAATACAGTACGAGTACATAAATTATCTCATGGCTTATCTTGATGCTCAATTGGCTCGAAACCTCCCCCCTATTTATGGGTAATGCAACTTGCTAGAAGAACTACGGTATTCCGACCGGGATACCCTTCCAATACGCCCCAAGGCCAATATGAAGACTTCCTTCCCTCGACAGCCCAGAGGCGTATGACGTTTAAGTCTCCGCTTCAGGTCGTCGAGGCTGCCCTCATTTGCGCCAGAAAACCCGGTTCGTGCTGAAGCATCACGACTGAGCTGCTTTGGGGTGAGACAAATTATATTGCTGGCAATACAGCACTGTACCATACGTACTCTGTCATGCAATAGCACCTACGTGGTAGATCAGAAATCGGGCTACTGTTAGTGGGTGAAGTTGAATGAGCATTGAAGCGTGCTGCGATGCTGGCCCAGAACGAACACAATGAGATCATACTCCTGCGGCCGAGTTGAAGTTGAGCTCCCCAGCACAGAAATTGATCGGCAGGCCAATCACGTAAAAGGATACCCGATATCTTTGCTCTCTGGTTGGCCGACAGATGACTAAGGCTACCACAAGTGCGCGGCTTCGGCTCGGCAGCTCGAGCACTTTGTAGCCTTGGAAAAATACCTGTATTCAAATTTGATACCTACAGTACGAGCAGCTTCGGCCTAAAAGAGTAGGGAGGATTGATAGTCACACTAACCTAGCACTAGGTATCAACATGCCTGAGTTGGATTTGGGCACTCTGTTCTATGGTAGGAGCCCGCACCTTAGCCATCCAAGTTGGAGGTTTTTCCTTTTACGAGAGGGTCTAATTTGGGATCTTGAATTGTTTTTATTGTACTCTAGGATTATGATTGAAGATTCGTTTGTTTATTGGGTTTTGTAGGCAATACTTGAGGGTGCTTGACAGGGATTTTCCCGCATTTTACTCGAACGAACAAATCGGAGGATTTAGCGAATAAATCTTAGTCGCCCGGTTTCAACTCAGCCGCGCAAGGAAAGCTCGCACAGGTAGATCTGCCAGCTCTTTCTGACCACTGGTACTCGTGCGGCCGAATCGAAGCCGGACACCTCCAGATAGCAGTGATCGCTAGCCCAATAAATTAACGGTTCTATAGTGCTAAGCTGAGTGATGTAATTCTGTAATATATCACAGGAAATGGGTTGTAGCACATGGGGCCAAACAAGCACTTATGAAGACTTGGGAAGCCCCACCCAGGCTGTGATTCATCAAAAGCGCCAAACATTTCATGAGAAGCTTCCAAGGGTGATACCTCATAATTGGAAGGATGAATACCACGTTACCGTATATGGGTATTAGGCGGTTTGTCAGGTCTTGTACCGAAGTTAATTGTACAGGTTTGAAATGGCTTTCTTTTTTGTATTGTGCCCGATCGTCAATTGTGTTGCCCTGCATGGGCTCATTGTTGGCCAGGCGATCACTACTATAAGGGTATCGGGCTTCAATTCGGCCGCGCGAGCACACGGGAGATGAAGATGTTGTGGTTCCATCGCGATAAACTCGTATCTCGAAGAGACGCTGCCCTTGGCAATACTTTTCTTACTTTTTTTTGCGACTTTGTGCGAAATTCTGGGTTTCTCAAAGATTTCTCCCCTTGCAACAGTTTGGAAGCTGGGAAGCCTCACCTTTAATGACTAAAATGCACAAACCATACCTAAAAAGGCATAGATCGCTCTTTTGTCCAAGCTCGTACCGTATTTGTGTCATATCTCACACCTTAAAATGTGCACCTTGACTTATTCCTGCCCCCATCTTGCAGGCAGCCATTGCTGAGGCTCCCATAACACCCAACTTTGAGCCCAACGAAGGCCGTCCTTCAGCTCCCGCCTCCCAGAAATTAAGATCACATCAGAGATCGATAAAGCGAGTGCCTAGCTGCATGCCTGTGACTTTAAACTCAAGAAAAGCTTTCTCATTGGTGTGATCATTCCACCTGAAACTAAACGATCACCATCCCCTGCTATGCACAGGTTTATCGCGACCAGATCAGTATAACTGCCGGCGCCGGCGAACCCAACCACTCCTAAACGACCACTCAAGTTGCCGGACCCAGGGCATTCGGTTTGCTCCGTTTGAGCTCTCCGATATCATCACCTCCTCACATACCGTATCGGTTCTCTCAAGGGGTTTTGCATAACTTACCCACTTACCCGTAACACAGGGATATTCTTTCTGCTACATGTAAGGATGGGGAAATCTTATCGCCTTCGGCACGGAAGGCCAAAAAATCACCATATTCGCAAGAACCCCTTGAGGCCACGCGCTCAGATCATAGCAATCGCATCTTTATACACAAGACACAATCCGGCGAGAGCCGACTCTGCCGGCAACTCCTTGCCGAGTCCCACCCTAGCGTTGAAGAAAAGACTAGGAATGTTTTCTTATTCCGACGCCCCTTCGCTCCAGACGGTTGTTATGAGAGTGTGAGAGTGACTGGGGGTGGGTGGGACATTCACCAAATTGACATGCTTTTTCACGTCAAATCTTGCCGGAGCGGGCTCTGGTGGCCCCAAACCGAGACGATGGCGGGCCGTCCGATGGCTCCGGCTTTGTGACAGAAATTCGCACCTTTCGAGGGCGCGAGCGCTTTTGCCCCGCTCGTTCAGGGGGCACTGATCGTTCTTTTTAGCCAAAGGAAGCAAAAAAGCCCCTGGAAGAAAAAATCGATTCTAATCCCTTGGGGCCTTCGAATACTCCGAGTGTTAATCGTTTGATTGGGCAGTGCATTGGTGCATACTCGAGCATGTGCGGGATTTCGAGGGAGAAGTGCACCGTGCGCTTGAATAAAAGTTTCAACTTGGCACGGAAAATCCTGCAGAACATCACCATGTTTCGTCCAATAATATGGTGCCTTGGCTACTCAAGCAAGTTTTTGCCCGACGGGGCAATCTCGAGCATTCAATTGGTCATTTCTGATCGAAGGATAGGTCTTCAATTTGCGCTTATGAACTTTGCAAACACTGATACGGTATAAGAATGCAAGCAAAATCATTCGCATCCACGCGAGCGCAGCCAGCGTAAAGAGAATACCGGTATGGTGGTGGGATATCGGTAGCCCCACAAAACAACAGGGATATTCGGAATGGTCGTCGACTGCCCAGCGATAAATAAAATTTGAATACAGCTAAAAACTACCCGTGTAACATAGGGGATTTCCCATCATATGGGTCCATGGAGCCGCCCGAATCGGAATTTCCCCACAACAAAACCCCTTAACCACTATTTTTTGCCACGGCAACCAGAAGATTTTTCGAGTTACAGTTCTACTCAAATAACTGGTAGAGCAGAAGTGATTACTCACCTACAGTCCCAAAATACAGGAGCAATCGGACGAGTGTGTGTGGAATGGTCTCCACCCTAACGCACCCCTTACTTGACACTAATGTCCGAAAATTCCCTATCTTAGTATGCGACCAGTCTCATCCAGCAACCGAGATATTCCTCAATCGGGTTAGAGCTGGGCAAAAGTGTGGGTTCCGCTCTGACCCTTGCCATCTTCCTCCCACTACTTGTAGTTAACTCGCTAACGTTTTGGGAAGCTAGTAATACTATTGGGTAGAGAGAAGTGAACGATCGACCCTCAGGGTCTACTTACTCATATCATAGAATGGGGAACATTGGACTTTGCCCAGTCCACAAAAAGGAGTTATTATATCAATTACAAACGCTCTATCATACAGGTATTTACAATGGATGAACAGAGCGAAATGGGTGAACCAAATTTTATGTAATCGCGGAATTTATTTAAATTATTGGCGTCATCTGGTTACCATATATCATCATTCCCCTGCATTCAATGGGCATCGGTGGGAGCTCACCCTGAGCTAATTGGCTTTACTTGTGCTCGGGGAAACCCGGCCCTCGCCGGGAAGATCCGTGCCTTTGTTTGCGTAATGCAGTAGAAACGGCCTCTCAAGCGCTTATCGCTAACACACTCAAGTCCCGTACCATGATGGAGGGAGGGTAGTTAAGCTGTACTATACTGTCCCATTCAATCCAAAGACTTAGTTGTTTAATAGCATCTTAGTTGATCCTTACCAGTATTGGACTCTAAACATCCCACACCATCTACACGTGGCCTACTGTGTAAGTAAGACCACAGAATCAGCATAGCAAGCGAGGGACCTTTCTCAGCAAAGTCTCTGAGATCCCCCAGGATCGATCCGGAATTTTTTTTCCTGGGCCCACCCCACGTTGACCCTGACAACCAATTCATGCCGGCAGCTTGTAACTGGGATGGGAGATAGAACTTCCCCATCCTATAACTCACATATGTAAGAGAGAACTTAGCACTCCAACAGTACAACAATTATCATACTAGTGTCTTCCAAAAACTTTTTCCCAACTGCTCTCCAAGCGTTCCGAGTAGCCGTTCTTGCCGTGGTAGCGAGACACCGTGCAGAAGGAAACTCTCATGATTAGTTGCAAACGGCATGTAGAGTGAACTAGTGGGTGGGTGGGGGAGGAAAGAAAAAACCAAAAAAAACTGCTCTCCAGGCGTTGTATGGGAAGGCAATTACATACCGTACTTCTCTGCCCTTAATCTATAAGCCAAAGGGGTTTGACTACCGTAGAGGACTCACTTTCGCACCTCAACCCCTCTATACACTAGAATTTACGCTATACTCATTCACTGTGCTTGTATGTACAGCATTGAACCTACGGAATCGTCCCAATGTCAAGATACCATCCCACCATGAACATGTACCGTCATCACGGCGAACAGGTTCCCACTGCGACACCATACGCATGGCCACACGACGCAAGCATGTCACCAGAAACAACAGCGTTGATAATAATCGACATGCAAAACGACTGTGCGTTCAACTCCATTATCCCTCCCCTCCTTTCCCCTCATAATAGTACCATAGCTTACGCGAGGAGGAGAGGGAAAAAAAAGTCTGTTCGCCAAACGGTTATCTCAGCCATCAAGGTTACTCCCTCGCTCCAACCCGAGCATCCATCCCGGCAATCCACACCCTCCTGACACTCTTCCGCAAGCACTCCTTCCCCGTAATTTTTACCCGAGAAGGCCATAGGCCCGACCTCTCGACCCTCTCCTCCCGGGAGCTCCACCGCTCCCGAAATAACCCTTCGGGTCTCGGAATCGGCGATCAGGGACCCCTCGGTCGCCTGCTCATCCGCGGAGAACCCGGCCACGACATAATCCCGGAACTAACCCCACTGCCAAACGAACCCGTTGTGGATAAACCGGGTCGTAGCGCCTTCGCTTACACGGACTTTGAGCTGCTTCTCAGGGTCAAGGGGATCAAGAATTTGGTCATTACTGGGGTGACCACCGACGTTTGTGTCAGCTGCACTATGCGGGAGGGGAATGATCGGGGATTTGATTGTCTGCTTGTTGGGGATGCGTGTGGGGCGAGTTTGCAGAGGTTGCATGATGCTGCGGTTGAGATGGTTGGGACTGAAGGGGGGATATTTGGCGCGAGTGCTGGAGTCCAGGAGGTGGTTTCTGCCGTTGAAGCTTGGGCCGCAAGGAACGTGAGGGGGGGGTTGGGCAAGGAGGAGGATGGGGAAAGCACGGGCAGCAGCGGGGACAGGAGTGATGAGTGAGCGGTGATGGGCTTTTAAAGCGAAGGGAGAATTTATGTGCTGGTGTAAATTGTATTTGTAGGTCTTTTTGTGAATATCTTTTGGCAATGAATTGAGTTGAATTTCCTCGAAATTGAGATTCGCTCCGATACTACATGAAAAATAACGTTCGCTATTAAAAACATTTTCCTTGTGGTTGCCGGAGAGAGAGAAAATATAAACAGGTATCATTGCACATCAGAAAGATTAAAAAAGACAAGAACACAATTCGACCAGGCTCAAGTCACTGCAAAGCAAAATTTTATTCAAGTTCGGACATATCAGCACTCCCTGAATCGGCCAACTGCTTAGCCGCCTCTTTGTAGTACTTGGGCCCTTCGTAATTCCCGGTTCCGTGAACGAACCACCAGACAGTAATGAGAAAAACAAACCCAGATACGATCACACTGGTATAATTCATGTTCCCGGCCTCGACAGGCATGGCAAATGGGAAACAGAAGAATACGACTGTTACAGCAATATACAGCAGCGAGATGATGTTTATAGCAAACCCGGCCTTTCCAAGATGGAAAGGACCCGGAACAATAGTTTTGCGACCAGTGAGTACGTGTGGGAGGATAGCACCGGCATAGGAGAGCGTCGATAGAACGATATAGGACCCGATGAGGGCCTGAAAGGCGGTGGTGGAACCAACTTGGATAGCGCCTAGGCAAGTAGTGACAGCCGAGACAGCAATGGTAGCTCTGAGCGGCGAGCCAAACGTTGGGGAAATCTCGGTGAAGAAGGTACCAAATGGCGCGGCGTTATCACGAGAGAGAGTCCAGAAAGTTCGCCCGCCAGTGATCAGCGTACCGATCAAAGTGGGGAATGTAGCTAGGAACAGCACGGCGGTTAGGCCGAGAGCCCCCGAGGTACTACCAGTGGCCTGTCTGTAGATTTCCGACGTTGGGAATTGCGATTGGGAATCGAGAACGAGTGTGATATCATTAATAGAGTAGAAGAGTGCGACAAGGTAAGCGAAAGCAGTGATGAAGCTGGTTCCGATCTGGATCATTATCCCCTTTGGCACGTTCTTCTCCGGCTCCGGGATTTCCTCGGCGACATGGGACTGGCAGTCCGGTGTGCCAACCGCGAAAGCGGCGTTAATGAGGCCGAGGATGAAGCAGAGACCGTCATTATTCCATCCGGAGAGGTCGGTGTACTCTTTCCAAACGAAGTTATCACTAGCATGCCGGCCTCGTGACATGATAGCCAGGACCAAGATAGTGACGAATAGTCCACCCATGCTGAGGTAGAATGCGATCTTGTTGATCAGTGGCAGGTGACGGTTTGCGAAGATGACAATACAGCAGCATATCCAGTTGACCATCTGGTATGCGATGAAGACCTGCCACGATTTCCACTCGACCTCTGGATGGCTGAGTTGGTAGAGAGCTACCAGTTCAGTTCCCAGAGTGCTAGAGATAGAGGCCGCGGATAGTAGCCATCCGCAGAGATTGAGGAAGCCAGCATACCATCCGACAACTCGGCCGTATCTGGGACCTGCTGTGACGGATGCCCAATGATACACTCCTCCAGAAGAAGGAATTGAAGAGACCAATTCCGCAAGAGACGCGGAGATCAGAGTGTAGAAGATTGTTATAAGGATCCTAGCTCCTGGTTAGCTATGTTCCAACTGCAATGGGATACTCTCCAGGCACACGCAGGAAGCGAAAGGGGAAAAAAACTCACAATCCATAAAGAACAGCCATAGGACCCCCATTGCCGATAGCTACTACGATGGTCCCGCCAGTAAGACTCCAGGCACTATTTACACCGCCCGTCAATTCCTCCGTCAGTCACCAATTCCTCTTTAATCTCTTCACATAATATGGCAAAAAAAAAAAAAGGCTGACATTTACGGACAGGAAAACACTCACTTCGCAATAACGATCCCCAAACTCGTCAGACTGAATAGGCCAAAGCCTCTACTCAGCGCTTGTTTGTGCCCCAAGGCTGCCTCCAATTTTCGAGCATCTTTATCTTCAACGCTCAGTTCCTTATCATCCGCTTGAAGCACCAACTCCTTATCCAGTGCCATTGTCGCCGCCGCGGTCGCCGTTTCGGTCGCCATAAGAAAATCAACCCCCTTCTCCTCAGGCCCGCGATTCAATTCAAAAAAAAAAAAGGAGAGTAAAGACAGAACTGAAAAAGGGTAAAAGTGCAAAACAGAGTAAAGTTGAAAAAAAAACAGGGGATAATAAGTTTAAATGGGATGAGGGGGTCTTTAAACTGCGCGCTTCCAATGCAATTTCCAAAATCCTAGGAAATACCTTTCTTTCTGTCTTTTTCGCAGAGTGGAGCACCGGTATTGTGCTTGCACAGTGGAGAAGGGAAGCTCACTCTAGCCAAGGGTTTCTCCCCAAGCAAGTTGGATTAAACTAAAAGTAATGGGGCAATATTCTTTTTTTCTGCTTCCCTCCTCATTTTACCTTACTCACTCAGTTTCGTATTGCATAATATGGATACATACGGTGCGGCAGGCCTGGTTTCCCTTCTTCTTTCCTATCACTCCCGCCGCCGTTCTACAGGTTGACAGCACGGGGGTGTTTTTTTTTTCTTACACTGCCGACTTCGAGTATTGTCCAGTTCTCTCGCTTGGACCACAAGGCACACATGTGGGTGGCCGGACAAATCCGATTTGAAGAACCAAACAGATTGAACAGATCGAGCAGGCTGGGGCGGGCAGGCAACAGCACCGTGCTCAAATATTTCGCACTTCACATAATAATTGCGCCACAGATAATCAGGAAGTAACGGAGAACGTTTCCCCCCACTCAACTCTTGGGTGGACGGTACTCGGGTATGGAAGTAAGTGATGAGACGGACAGGGGGTCAAGATGTCAAAGCTTCTTACCCCTCCTGGCATTATTCCTACCAAATTAAATCATTTTTTACCCCTAAGGTATCGAGTGCCCGGACTCAAAAACCCCTGTCCGTCTCATCATTTACCCCCTGACCCGAGTACGTTTATGATACCAGTACTAGTACTCTTTTGATTTTCTGATGCTAGTACCAGTACCAGCAATGTACTAGTTCAAGTATCATACAAGGATGCATAACACCGCGGGGGTTGGCTGCGCATAGCGGCTTGGGAAAAGTGGGTCCGTTGGAGGGAGACAGGCGCCTTCCTTGGTGGCCTTTTGTTTTCGTTATTTCCCTCTTTTTGATACCAGATTGTACTAGTACTGTAACCCTCAGCACGGTTGCCGCAACTGCAGTTTCAATTTTTTTCCTCAGTGTTTACCAACTTCAAAACTATGGTAGGCCCTCTTAACTATATACCGTATCATATATTTATCCTAGTTAAACCCAACCGGTATCTACTTGGCGTTCGAGGGTTTGACTGCCCCCCAATCTTGGCGTCCCCAGATAATCTCTGTCAATTTACAAGTGCAGCACGGTATCCACTTCTTGACAAAATCAAGCCTTAGGCCAAGCCTCAGGGGTTGGGCAGCCAAAACCCCAAACGCTGGTTGGCGTTTTCAGGCTAGTAAACACCAAAAAAAAAAGGAAAGAAAAAAAAACCGGAGACTGGGATTGCGATGGGACTCAAGTCACCAAATTGTGGGAATGGGGGGATTGGGGTGCTTCCCAGTATCCCCATGGTCTATCATAATGCTGTACGAATATCTTCTAGAGCGAATCACGAAGACGCCTTCCGGAAGAGATATTTCCGGTGCGACAACTCTTTTGGCTGGAAATATACGGTTAGGTATTGTAAACATGGATCACCGCACGGGGAAGATTGGCTCTCTCCTGGAGCTGGTCCCACAAGGTGCTGACGTTTGGAAATGGAGGGGGATTCCAGATCTCGGGGTAGATGGCCGCGGTGAGCAGAAATGGCAGGGAGGAACCTAGGATACGGTACGGAGCACAATGCAGGGAGGATAAGTTACACTCTTCCCAAGCTGTCCATCCCCCCTTCTTTTCGGCACCAGTGTAATGTCTCCTCAAAATTACTGTAAAGATGTAACCTTTGATACGTAATTCGACAACGCCCCCCATTAATCACATCCAATTCGATGATGGATTTCTAGGAACAGTCCTATATCAGACCTGAGGGAAGAACGAGAAAGGAAGAGAAGAAAAAGAAAAAGAAAAAAAAACACAGGACAAGAAGGGGCGAATGCAGAACCTGGCTCACCCAGTATCCTGTACTCGAGTGCAAGTACCGCGCCGAACCGCTACTGTACCCAAAGAAAGAAAAACAGACAATTTTTTTTTTTGGCAAAAAGCGGGACGAATAAAAGAAATTTTCAAGACCCTTTTTTTTTCCCTCTCCCCTCTGGTGGCGATCCGAGGCTCATCTGGATGCTGGGTTGGTCTGTTGGCTGAGACTTTTTTTTTCTACGAAGTAGTTGCGCAAGCAGCGGGTATCCAGTGGTAATTTCCAGTGGCAATTATGGGGAAGAGTGTAGAATAGGAAGTGAGTAGCTAATGGTGCAAAGAAGCAAGAAAGGGAGGAAATAATAGGCAAGGAGATTGCAACTTTATTTCTTTACATCATTACGATTGAGAGCCAATCCGTCTTGCCGGTACCGAGGGTGTACAGCGCAGCACTTTTGCGATAGCTCTGATTTTCTAGGTTTGCACTTCCAAATCTAACAATGAGAGACTGCACACTGGCACCTTAAAATGTGGTACCGTATCATAGGAGAGCACGGCAGTTGACTTGGTTGCTGCAAGTACTACTCTGGTATCGGCACGCTACGATATATCCAGAATCATGTCTTGTGTACAACTCTTCGTTTACCAGCAAATGAAACCGCTGTTGAAGAAAAAAGGAATCCTTATCACATCAAGAAGTCCGCTCTTCCCCCAGGAGCCCTTTTCCGGTTGGTGGTTGCATGACCACCTGATGAGACGTTCTTGGGCATAGTACTGTACATCACTCAGAGAGCAGCCCAACCAAGCAACAGCAACAATTCCATCGCTGATCTGGCTGCTAAACATAGTATCATACATAGAGAACTGGACATAACACAACAAGTCTGCTACTGGAGCTTCCAATGGTCAACAACGACAACAACAACAACAACAATAACAGTAGCCTCTCCATGCAGACCAAACGGAATCTGCGATGTAGCACGGTACCGGTAGGCTTCTTCCCACTCCGGTGCCCTACACGGCTGGCAAAAGTGTAAAACTCGCCGGGCATTACCCGATTAGTAGTGGTGAAGAAACCAATCGGTTGCCGGGTATGATAGCGACTTGTATCCTGCCAAGAAACCCAAACGCATTCGGCCTAGCTTTTCAGAATTTTCTGTGGCATATTGATTTTGAGAGGAGAATACGGTACAAGAATGCCGGTACAGTAGGGGAGCGAAATCCTACTCGAGTACCCAGCCCAAAGGGGGACGGACGGCTAGTCCGCAGGGGTGCCGTATGGTATCGTGTAGTATCCAATGATGCCTTTTTTTTTCTTCTTCCCTCCTAAATTCATCCCTCCACATCTACATTTGCACGTATCCTATCGTCCCTTTCTTCCATCCATCCACCCTCCCACCCTCACCTGCGGGAAGGGGGAAGGGGTGCAGAGGAGGAATGGGATGGGGTGGGGGTTAGGGATGAAGGATGCGTGCCCGCGGTGGGTGTGGGGGGGAAGGGAGGGAATGCGAGCTTTTGAAATAAGACCCTGGAACCCACTACTGTTTGAGGCTTCGGAAGATTTTCGTGTATTCTTTCTTCTCACTTTTCCTAGATCTGCCGTCTCTGCCTACATAAGGTGCCTTCTTGTATCTATATATCTACGCTGCTTGTCCCTCCCCTCCAAAGACAAGCGCAAATTGGGCCAAGGCGAGCTAGAGAAATACGGCAAGGAGATAGACAGAGAAGAGCAAGAAGGAGCGACGCAATGGGGGGACTAAGTTCACCGACACCACAGCAACTGACGGTAGAGTCATGGAGTATGTACAGTGTTGGAATATTGTTGATCACTGGGAGAATGTGAGCTTCTTTCCTCATCTCATTCCACCTTGTCTCTCCTTGCATCTTCAAAAAGTTTGACAATTGGAACCTGAGCATGCTAACTTCTCTCTCACAAAAAACTAGCTATTCCCGTTGTCTGATTCTCAATGGCTTCCGTAATCTTCAAACAGAAGACTTCCTCATGATCTTCAATGCCGTCAGTTTCCATCTCAATCACTAAAGTTGCGCCTCCAATTAACCCATCCCAGGCAATGTACACAATCCTCATGTCCGCGATCAACGTCTCTGGCCGTACCGCTACAAACCTGATGGAGCCTGGAACCCTAGAAACCCTTACCCCCGAAGACATCCAAACCCGGATATATGGAAGCAAGATTGTGATACTGCTCGAGCAGTCCATGTTGATATTAATATGGGGTATCAAGGGATGCATGATACTGATGTATAATCGTCTAACGTATGCATCCTTCTTTCATTCCGAGATGAAAATGAAGGAAAGAAGCTGATCAGGCGCCTATGTGGGGCGGCTTTTTTAGCACCCGCTTGCAACAGCAATTGTTAGTGAAGGCTGTTGGTTGCTATATCGTCACTGGGTTCTTCGCGGTTGAATTGGCTTGGTTTCTCAGTTGTCGGCCGTTTTTCGGGTATTGGGCGTTGCCAGTTCCTATGGGTACGAAGAGTTTTTTTTGAGGGTCTGTGCTGCACAAGTGCTGACAGAGGCGTTGTGGTTATAGATCAATGCGCGACCTACCAGCACTATTCAATCGTCCAGGCATGCTTCAACATCTCATCGGATTTGATGATGTTAGGAATCGCTATACCCTTGTTTCTTAGAGCTAGAGTGCCTACCAAGAAGTGCGTCACCATTTATCACTCTACTTTTGTACCCACCCAACCCCAGATATCACAAACTAACCCCCACCACCCGAATACAGGAAATTCATTCTAGTAGGCATTTTCGGTTGTGGTATCTTCGTCGTAAGTTCCTTCCTCTATTTCCCCCCTGTAAACAAAAAAAAAGCAAAGACTAAAAAAAACTCCTAGATCCTCGCCGCATGTCTAAACAAATACTACAACTTCTCCAACCCTTTCACGACAATTTACATGCTGTGGTACATCCGTGAAGCTTCGACAGCGGTCTACGTCTCCAACCTGCCGATGCTATGGCCCCTCTTCCGACGAGTCTTCAACATCGGTACATTCCAAGACCGCTCGACCCCCAAATACGACTCCCAGCCGCTATCCAACCTGTCCAGCAAGAAGAAGGGCACGCTGACATCACTGGCCGGCAGCGAGGATCGGATCACACGCGAGCCGGCACTCGAGATCGACCAGAGGATTTCTTTCACGGTCGAGGAGTATAGGCGTGATGGGAAGGCCGCAGAATTGGATGTCGAGTTGGCTAGTAAAGAGAGTCAGGAGAGCGTTCGCTCACACAACGCCGGGTATAAGGCGGAGGTTTCGGCCTGTCCTCCGTGATTTTGGAATGCCTGTTTTCCTTTCTCTTTGGGTTTGCTTTTTTGGGATGCTCTTTTTTTTTTTTACCTCGTTAGAGATGGGTGGATAGGATCGGGATGGATTGGGTAGGTATTTTTGGGAGGTTGTATGATTGAATGGTTTGGTGCGCTTGATTTGATGGTTTTACGGAACTGGAATATATTGTATCTATTATTTTTACGTCTCAGCAGGAGGAAAAGGAGGAAAAGGGAATGGAGGAGAAGAAAAGGAGGGTTTTTCATTCACATACGTTCAATTCTCTGTATATAATAGTATATATATATTAAATCATACCCGCAGGGCGCGGTAAAAAGGAAGAAAACGGGCGGACAAAGAATGGTCGGAGGTATCTTCCGGCCTTGCTGGAAAAGTCCTCAGTTGTTCCCGCCGGCCTTTCCTCAAAAGACCCGGAGGAAAGCACAACCGCTCACTCGCCGCCTCCGCCACCACCAACATTTACATAGCCGCGCAGGTCTGCAACTTGTCTCACTCTTATCTCAACATCACCAAATCTCATCCTTTCTCCCCCTTTGTCCTCCGAAAAAGGGCTCCAAAAATAATTGATTCCTTAACATTGAGTTTACACGAATAATCCTAAAATCGAGTCCATCTCCTGTTTTACAAAGAAAACATTTTACCATGCGGCACACTTACCAAGACATTCATTCCCGACCCCTTAAACAATGGTAACCGCGTGTTATCAAAATAACAAGAGGCGTATTATTTTTTATTTTTCTTTCTCCGAACCCCCCTTGATCCACATCCCGTTTCCTTTTTTAACCTACTGCGGAAAGAGCCATAAGCAAGCCCACGGTACCAATGCGCAGGATACCAAGCCGGGACGGGACAGGTCAAGGCATCTTATCCCGATCACCCATCTCTTTGCCTCCCTCCCTTCCTCCCTTCCTTCCTTTCTGCAAGCCGCCACCACCATCGCATCATCACGAAGAGGAATAAAAGAAAGGAAAGGAAAGGAAAGGAAAGGAAAGGAAAGGAAAGGAAAGGAAAGGAAAGAGAGGAAAGAGAGAAAGAGTAACGGAGGGGAGAAAAACAAAAATATGCTATGCCACCCCCCGCCTCGGAAACGATCGTTATATCCTTCCTCGGTGGAAGCATCGCCTTATCTCTACTATTAGCGGTAATAGTTACCCTAACAAGAGTCTACTGGCGAACCCCATCACCTCCATTGTCGATGCCAGCGTCGGCAATGGCGGCATCGGTGCCCGTATCTGCAGCGCCGGACGCAATCGCCGAGGAGCAGGAGGAGGAAGAGGGGGAGACGAGCAGATCACTCTGGAGGAGGATATTCCGTAGGAAACGGAGGAGGAGAGCGCATGAGAGGGATATCGAAGAGGCATTGGGCCGAAGAAGGGAGGGACTCTTTTCAATTGGGAGGAGGTCAAGGATTGGTATGGCTTGCTTTGTCATTATAACGAGATTGGATCGGAGCTAAGCTAATCGTGCACCACAGCGAGACCCTCACCGGCGGTCATGGCCTCAGCCTTATAGCCCACAAAACAACGCGACGAAGTTACGAAGTTCACGAATATACGGACCTCCTTTATTTTACTTTTACTTTATTGGATCGATAAACGGTTACCGGAGGCGTAATTATAATACGATTGCTTTTAGGGGGGAGGGAAGGCCGAAGAGCTTGGGGGGTTTTTTTATCCGGTTTCGTTTATTGCTCTGAAGGGGGGGTGGGAAGAAAAAAGAAAGAAAAGAGGAAAAGGGATTGACAGGAACCGAACACGTACGGGTATGGTCTAGTACCTGCATCGCGTTCATGGTGGTTATGGTCGCACTGTACCGTGGCGTACATGAGACATGATTCGGATCTATGTGTGTGTGTGTTTGTGCTGCGGGATGGTCGCCGAAGTTACCGGAGAGAGAGAAAAAAAACTGTTGCTGGTCGACATACGGTGTATTATTATTGGATTAAATGTAATGGGTACTAAATGGAGTGGATCAGCTTTTTTATTATTTTTAGATCTGGATTTGGGGAATTGTGGTGGAATTCTAGATACGCCTTTGGCCAAAGCGTGAGGGCTAAAGGGGGGAAGGGAGGGAGGAAGGAAGGAAGGAAAGAAGGAAGGGCCGAGAGAACAATCGTGTTCCACGAGGCTGGCTCGATTGGCGAGTGTCGGGTGGAATGGGGGAGGGGGGGGTAATTGGCAGTGCCACGATGGGCTTCTCGTAGATTTTCTGCTACCTGTACCGGTACATGCACAGTCGTACACGATAGCTATGGTTAGAAGAATGAAAACCAGTGTACTCACACCCCGCTATCCCATATCCCGACAATCCGGATACCTCCCTATCCCGTATGAACCTTTGTGAGTCCCAAATTTCTTTGCACCAAAAAAGCCTTGCCCTGTGGTCTCGAATCACCTACTATACCGAACAGATGGCGAATCCTTGCTTTTTTTTTTTTGCTTTGTTTCGAAGCTCTCCCTTTTGTTTAATTACCGGTATCATATGTAGTACAGTGCAGCACAACCTTCCAAACTCAAGGATTGAGAATATATACAAGTTACAGGCATTTAGAACCCGAACATTTGATTCCGAATTTTGTATGGGCGGTCAGATACGAACAGACGATTTGCCATACAAAATTTTTATCCCTGTGTTCGGGTTCTATATTCTTGTAACTTGTATATGCCGTATCTATCTATTTTTAATTCTCTAGAACTAAAGCTTTCGATAGTCCAAGTTATAGTCGTATCGCACACACAATCGCAAGGAGGGAGGGAAAAAAACCAAAAGCCCAAAAGACTCCAAGAGTTTTAGTCAAACCTTTACAGTAGGAAATTTACGATATTTTCTCCGGTAGGTTATTGATAGGGGCGGCGGCCGACAAGGGGTAAAATCCTATCCCACGCGATATCACTTGGAAGGGGGGTCTCTCATTGGAGGAGGACGGGATAAATGTGTGTGGGGGGGGGAGAAAGGGGTCTTATCGGCCGAAGTGGATTTCCTTATTACCGGTACTATCATACTGCACAAGTAACCCGAGCACTGTGCTCGTACTAGATACCGGTGTGGTATTGGTACAGTAGCGAGAGAGCGAGAAGTACCCGAGCATAGGGGTCAAACACATGTACTAGTGCCAGTATCATACTAGCACTCGAGCACTATGTCTGATGGCCAATAGCTCTAGTAAATGTGTATCTGAGCGCCCCGGACTAAATTTGGAATCAGATGTTTCGCGTGTTTCTTGCCCTGTTTTCTTGTGGGCTGCAGGAACACACCTGCTAATCTTCTTATCAAGATATCATACTGGTGCTGTACTGTCTGCCAAGCCGTGACAAGCCATTTTCCAGAAGTGGTTCTGGTTTGGAATCCTCATGTGGGAGGGGCATCGCCGTCCATTAGATTGTGGCTTGTGGACCTGGCTTTGTGTTGGATTCTGTCTTTCACGTGTTTCTGTTTTTTTTTTACCTACGATACGGTAGATCTGGTAGTGGGAGAGGATAGATGTTCAGGCTGTGAATGGCGGCGGGTATGTGGGGTATCATGAAAGTCTGATGGCGCTTGGTAGTGGGGGATCAGGGGGGCCGTGAACTCATGGCTCTCTCAAAACTTTCAACGGGTTGTCGGTCGAATGTCCGTGGGTCCAAACTCACAAGCAGACTACGGTATACCAGAAGGGTAGCTGATACAGTATGGTGCGTGGTAAGTATGATATGGGCACCACCACCTACGCCCACACCCACGACCAGGCTGTACCGTACAATACTCATACTACTCAAAATCTGCTGGTTGTGGCTAAAATCTCACTTACATTAGGTGTGTTCGGGGTGTTACGCCCAGCCAAAGGAAATGTTTTAGGATGCATGACTAGGAGGTTTCTAGGTTGAGTCTAACTAGTGTATTTGTATAGCCTATCGGACAGGAATCTGGGCGGAGACGATAACATTAATACTTCAAACGATAGTCGCCTGTGAAATTTACGCCTAGTTAAGTGAAAACCGTAGTCAAGAAAGAAAAAAGCTACATCTCGGCAGTAGCAACTTCCCCTCCCGCCCTGCTCCCCCAAACACCAATTCGCGTTCGTTCCGCTATAACGACCGCCCATCCTGTAGCACCAGGGACTTCGTCCATCCGCTCCCGCAGAACCCTCTCTATAGTTTTCAAGGTTTCCCACTTTTTCACCGATATCTTGAAGGCTGAACTCTCAGGGTCACCACCACCGGCAGCATATCTTGAGTTAGGAGTTATCAAGTATGTCATCACACCGGGAGACTCCAGAACCTCACGTAAGCCCCAAACGCCGTTCTGACTTAGCTTTTCAATAAGGTCTAGACTTGCTAGTGCTTCATTACGAAGGGCGAGTGTCGAAGCGTATTCCAACAAGGTTTTCCAGAGTTCAGGATGCGCATCAGAGTATGCGAAATAGATCTCCCTAGTAGCGAACAGGCTTGAAAGCGTGCTGATATATGCGGCCTGAGGGGGAGATAGGGGTATCTTAGAAATAACAGAAGCAGGATAAGAGGCAATCAGGTGGCTGGGTGGAAGGGATGTGAGAATTCTTAACGACGGAGGGTGTGGGTGTTGTGTGGACTCCTCTATACGAAATTGGATTCTTTCGAGGAGAGCCTGGGTTAGTGGTTTGGGCTCGGCACGTGGCGGTGTGTCCGACGTACGCCTTCTTTTTGGCTTCCTGCTATCAGGGATTTCTGGCATAGGTTCTGCAAGAAGCTCCTTGGGATGTAATGAGGTAAACGTAGCTATGTATTCGGCGGCCTTGGACTCGAGGAAACCTTGAACGAGGGAGCTGTCAGAGTACGCCTCCGGTGCCAAGTATCTTCCGATCGTTGACTCATGGAGTCCGGATTTACGGAGGTAATCCAAAGGCCTCTCAGCAGATGCTAGGGCAGGACCAGCGGAGTTCAATAGAGCGGCATAAAAGTCTAACAAGAGCATATGCATCATCACATCGTCATCCACCCGAATCGCGTGCCTTGCAGCAAAGTCCAGGAGCCCTCGGCATGGATCCTCTGCACTGACGCTGAATTTCTTCTCAATCTCCGGAAATCGAGAAGCTACGACGGCATCAAAATCCAGTTCAGCCAATTTCGCGACAAATTCCAATAATCTCCCTTGCCCTTCTGTTTTTGCACGTTTCCCCCCGGGGAGAGCATCTCCATCCCAGGAGCACAACTTGAAGAATAGTTCATAAACCCCCCTATCTTCCAACATCCTGCGCCAAACCAAACCGGTTCCATTGGCTTTGGGCGAATCAACCTTAAGCAAGCTTAACAAGAGATCCAGCGATTTAGAGGATATTCCCGTGTCCTCAGAAGCTAACATAAGCTTAAGAAGTTTCTTGATGACATCCGTCCATGAGGCGACAATTCCAGCGTCTGAGACCGCAAATGTCGCCTTCTGGAGCAGGGCAATCCCTAAATGCTGAATTGGTAGTACCGGCGCAGACAGTGTTTGTAGTATGATGTCTGGTGTTGCTAGTGGGAGGATTTCGGAGAAGGATGTCGTAGATAATAAACTCCGCAGTAGCGTTGTCAGAGGTGAGGGGTCCTCATGAAGAACAAACAAAGTAGACGAAATAAGTGGGACCAACGAAGGAACAAGGGGCTTTAACTGGTTCTCTATTAAGCCGAGTTAGCCAGCCAGCCCGAGTGGTTGTTGCAGAGTATCGACAAACCCGTCAGTTGCGCGGCGAAGGTCTCTACGAGACCTGTATCGAGTGGCGTGTCAGAGGGATTCGAAAGGATAGCGTTAAGGTGATCGGTTAACGGCCGGAGAGAATTTGGAAGAATGGGCGTAGATGACATTTTGTTCTGAGTGGTTAAGGAAGGAGATGAGGATGAGTCTTGGAGCCTCAGCTTGTGAAGGGCGACCGATGATGTGTATGGCAGGGGTTAGGGTTTGTCGCATCCCCCACCCCAGCTTAATGAGGCTCTGCCGCCGAGTGAGCAACGATGAGGAAAAGAGTGCTGCTGAAGCTCGATTTCCATGATACTAAATAAGTATATGAAGCTTGTAGAATTAATAGAACGTGGAGCTATTTGGATCAGAAAAAATCAGACCACCGGAATCTAGCACATTCGATTTGGTCACCTTGCTTGGACTTGCATAGCACAATCTGGGAATCTTTGATGTGATAATGAGAACTGTCACAGGAGGCAGTGGGCCCTTTTTCACCCTTCATGGCTGTAGGCTAGCGACAGGTATTGCTATTATTCTTTTATTGAAGCTCCATAATACAGGTAGGGAACTGTGCTCTTCTAAGTGGGTTCCCTCAAACTGTGGGTGGCTTAGAAGGTTTGAGGGTCCGTGGACAACAAGTATCACTGGTTGTACAGCACTGTTGTGAATTTTAATCTGCTGGCGGCACTAGCTCTGGTTTTCCCTTTTCGGCCAAGGTCGCACAGTGGCGTAGAGTTGGTTCTACTATAATATGACACTGTATTGATTGTACGAAGTACAGACCTTTTGGGTACAGTTTCCTACTCGTTATTGGTGCGGGTCCATACAGGGTCTACAGATCAATCATGTTGGTAGGTGTGTGTGCCTAGGCGCTTTGTGTCTTCGATATCTCACTACCGCTCTTGCATCCCTAGAAGGGGCGTTATATGCTGGTAATCACTGGTGTGTTGGAAGTGGCCTATAAGACGATAACTATTCCCATTGTACAGTACAATCCAATCTTATAAAATGCGGCAACAAGGGTGATAGGTTTTCTAAAAGCTTCAAAGTAGTTTTGTAGCTTGTTTGCGGCTGACGTCATAATCTAAGACGTGCACCGTCTCTAGGTTTAACAAACAGTACAGTAAGGCTCTCCTATCATTAGTCGAACCATCAATAATATGCCTTATAAGACAGAGAAGTTAGCTCACTTTTGGTCATGAGATAGTTAGGCATCTGCACTGTTCCGCTGTTCCTGCTATCTCCTTTTAACAGGTTCCTCACAATTGCCGACAACCTTTGTTTGGTGCCATGGCTAAGCAGGTTAGTTCGACTTGTTGTTCTAGTCCCCCTTGCTACCAAATTCTTCTTTCGTTACCAAGTCTCTCTAGATACTTCTATCCTAGAAGCGGTTGGCTAACCGGACTAAGGAAATTCTCGAAATCCTTAGCTGCAACGAATCTGCGGGAGAGGGCATCACTACGCTTGACCCTCCTACAGGGGAGCTGACTGGGGTGACTGGTAATCTCGTCCGGCTACTCAAGTCTCGATGCTAACAGAACTACAGTCTAGCTCGGAAGCGGAAGAGGTTGTTGAGGTAACTACAGGGTTCAGCCCTTCTTCAGTTGGTGGGAGATATGACTTAAATATCCGTTAAGCAGAACAGTTCAGCTTCCCCAAAGGCAATGAACAAAGCAGCCCAGAGTACGAAGAAGCCCCCAGCTAGTGTTCCGGTTCTGATTAAAGAAGCATCGGAAACCTCAGGCGGCAACGTTGAGCCTAGGGAGAAAGTAACTGACATCCCAATAGATGATTTAGGGTCTGAGAATGAGAGTTCATCTTTGGACGAGGAAGAGGAAGAAGAGCAAACAGAGACCTCTGAAGAGCCGTCTGACATGTTTGGTAACACCAGAGTAGTTGGGGCTAGTGAAGTTGAGATTACCAAGCGCAAGAGAGAAGAGGAGGATCGAAATGGCAGTAGTGGGTCTATGGGTGATGATGAATCTGGTGAAAGCGATGCAAGTGCTGGCCCTTCTCTAAAAAAGAAGAGAAAGTTGAGAGTTAAGGAGCAAGTCGTTTCAGCCCTAACTCCACCGCCAACCCCGAGGAAACCTAAGGCAAAAAAAGGTGTCAACAAGGGGCCTGAGGGAAAGGATGGAGTAGCTGATGTCGAAGATACCGGCGCGAATGAGAGGGGGACTAGGGGGGGACCGCAACCGAAGCCAAAACGTGGAGGAAAAGAAAAAAAGGAAGCCAGCACGATAACTATGAAGGTATTTGCTCTGCCGTCCTTCCATTTTCACCCCTTCATTCTTGGAAATCATAAGTTCTAGTCAACTCTAACCTTATCTGAACAGGCGTCATCGTCATCCCACGCAAAACTCAGATCGCTCACTGGAAAGACAATTAAAAAAGATCCCAAGGCTCGGAGGCACGCAGGTGTTACCCCCCAAGGACAGAAGGAATTAGCAGAAGGGAGTATAACTGCAGGTGAGATTGGAATAATATTCGAGGCATTGAGTGCTGAGGTGGATTGGGCTGCCATTGTAGCCAAGACGAACGCTCTGGTGGGGCTAAAGCGACTCGGGAGAAGCGTTTCAAGGCATTGGAAAACCATTGCCAAAAAGAGGCTACTGGATGCGTATGGTGCTTGAGTATTTTGGAAATGGGGTGATACGTACCAAAGAGAATATTTGTGGATTAGTGGGTGTCTTTGGTTTTAGGGGCCAACACAAGATTATGAGATGATATTGTATAACTTTTTCTATAATGGGATTCTTATATTAAATAAAAGTTGATTATTATGTATGGACAGTAGCGATTCCTGGAGTAATGCACTATTTGAGATTCTAACCTAACATATCCAGCTATCATGCTCGGTGTTCTCTAGAGCTCTTTAGGCCACTACAGATCATGTTTATAAACTCAATCTCGAGCACCTCCGAGGTTCCTATAACTGTATATTCCGTCATTCAAATTCATGCGTATCAATAAATTTCCGGGCATGATAACAGAGCTCACATCAAATATGACATCAAAAACCAAAAACCATTCTAAAACCCCGCCAACTCCCCCATAAGTACACGCGCGCTAGACACAAGTACAAGGTATATAGGTGGTATCCGGAGAAACCGAAATAATTGAAAGGAAAAGGAATTTACAATTCATTAGGACCAATCTCTTGTCTGGTTGTCTCTGCCCGTGCCGGGGCATGCTCCTCTGGCTTTGCATCTACAACCTCCGGCCCCTCCTCCGCGGCTGGAGGGTTCTCACTTACAATTTGCGCAGTTTCTGGAGCTTTCTCCACCTTTCCTTCCTTCACTCCTTCCTCCTTCTCTATCAATTTCTTCTTCCCATCAAGGACTTCTTGGATCTTTAATCTGTTCTCGTCCTTCCCCGTCTGAGTGAGGACGTCTTCCGGAAGCTCCAATGGGATTGGGGTCATTGCGCTGAAGAACTGCTCTGGATCGTATTTCCTCTTCAGCGCGACAAGTTTGTTGAGTCTTCCCATGTCGTACCCGTAGAGCGCGCCGAGGGGCTCATCTCCGCGAGCGTAGTTTGGCAAGACGTGGGGTACGTTGTTGACGGTATTGTGCTGCATGAGGTCTCTGATCTTGTGTCCGAATTCTGTTGCTATAGCATCATTGATTTCTTCGTCATAGGTTAGGAGGAGAGTTCTATTAACTCTGCGTTAACTGGACGAACCTCCGAGCTCTAGAGAGAGGGAATGGTAGAGGAGGAACGTACGCATGATATCTCTGGTCTCTGTGCGCATACGCATCACCGGTGACAGAATCATCCCTCTTCACCCTTGTGGACTCAAACTTCACGATGGAAGAGTAATACACATGGTGGCTTCTAACAAAGTTCGAGAACTCCTCATACACCATTGCTATAACACCCGGGTCAAGGGCCTTCATACTAACGGAGAACTGGTTCTTTCGGTACTCGTATCCCCAGCCATCGGGATTGCACTCGAGTAGGGGTATCAAGTTTCCCGTTTCTGTGTTCAGTCTCGAGTATCTTGTTGGGAACTCCGTCACTTTTATTCTGGGTATGTGGCCGTAGATCTTTTCGAATGCCTCTTTTGCCGGGTTTGGCTTTCCGTGGTAAATGAAAACGAGGAGGATGTTGGGCTTTTATTTTTGTTTGAGGAAATTGTTAGTGGAGTGATTGGTTGGGCTTGGGGAGAAAGAAGGGGATTACATTGTTCTGAGGGCCGCGTCTGTCGGGTAGGAAGTAGACTGTAGAACTGGATTCTGGGGGCATATCCAATTCATTCATTGCCTCGAAGATTTGCTCCAGATTTTCCGGGGAGTAATCGGCCTCTATAGTGAAGTGAAAAAATGTGGTCTTGGGGTATACACGGTAAGTAGCTTCCGTTATAAGACCAAAGTTGTTTCCCGCACCTTTGATCCCCCAGAAGAGATCTGGGTTCTCAGTCGCATTGACAGTGATCATTTCACCCTTTGCCGTGATCATGTTCACCGAGAGCAGGCTATCACTCATGATCCCGTACTCGCCGTCGAATACACCGTGACCGCCGCCGAGTGTTGCTCCGATTACACCCACGCAGTCACCCGTAGGGAATGCTATGATAATCAGTCAGCCCGTATAGGGGCGAACAGGTTTGCGGAGAAGAACTCACGAGAGCGAAATTTTTTGTGTGCTATCTCTTCTATCATCTCCTCGACCCTCGCGCCAGGCTGGACTGTCATTGTCCCGGCCTTGATATTGAGAGTGACCTTATTCATTTCGCTGAGATCAAGCATGACGACGTCCTGGAGATGGCTCATCTTTGCTAGTCCGTTTCCGCCCCCTTTAACTAGCAACACCCTCTTGTTTTCTTGAGCGTATTTCATCTGCGCTCCCGGATTCCCAGTCAGCCTTCCTTGATCGGCTTGAAATGGGGGCGGGAGCAGGTATACGGTAGTGAGAATGTCATCCTCATTCTTAGCAATGACCACTGCTGCGAGCGGTGGCTCCTGAAAGTGACTATACCTCCTACTCTTGTGTCTCCAGTTATCCCTATCACTCGGGAGCGATATTTCCCCCGATTTTGACAGTAGTGGTGATAGCTCGGTTCTTATGATTGACCCGACAGTCGCTTCGTCAACAACTACGATATTAGAAATAGTAGGAGTGTCGGAGGTATTGGAGGCGCATGCTAGAGTGGCCAGCAAGCCCGTTAGGAGGCATAAAGCGTTAGTTAACATCTTGACAGCAAGAACGATAAAAAAGTCGAGTTCTGATATCTAAGATCTCTAGGTGGTGAGGGAAGAGCGTTGTTTTGGATATATATATAGGAAGAGCTATGGTATACCGGTAGGACAAATAACTCGAGAGCAGAACACATTCTGCTGTATTAAACTGATCCCGGTGTGTATAGCTATTGGGGCAATCAGGTTTACTAGGGGTAAGCGCTAATACCGGAATCAGGCTGACGGTGCACTACTGGGGGTATATATCTAGGAACTTTATATGTCCCGAGAAGGGAGTGTGAATATAATGTTACTACTGTACAATCAGGTTAATTGTCAAAGTTGATTATATTAGTGGAGAGCAGGACTCGCTATGGCAAACTATCATGCTCACGAGCACCCCCGAGCTGTGACCAACCCTGTGACGAAGGTCTACCACACCCACAACAATCCTCCCAGAGCATAAATTAGCTACCAACGGGGCCCTGTATTGGTAACTCGATTTCGCCACTGTACGAGTACTATATCAACCTGCCTAGCCAAATACCGGCACCGGTATCCAAGCATCCCAAACCTCCCAGAGTCCATCTAGTGCTTTACCAACCCTAAACCGCGTCCAATACCACCGCACTATTCAACAGCACCCCGGAAATACCGGTTGCCACTAATTAAATCCAATAATGTTCGGCGTATAATAGGCACTCGAGTAGAATACCGCATGGAGATGGTTCTAATTTTCGGTTCGCGCCACCGCTGCACCGTAATAGGTCGGTGTAACAGTCACCGGTGTCGCCCGGTGAGCTTTGAGCAGATACGGTGTTCTAGAGGGATATCGTAGGGCTCGCCGCATTGGAAATGGATCTGCGGGTGGAGTTTCGATGAAAGTTTGAGGATAGGTTTGCACGAGCTCGTTGGTATTGTTTTTTGATGGTTGTGAATATCCCACCCCACAGTTACAATTCCGGGCGAAACCAGCCCTCAAGGTAGCAACAACAACACCAGATTCATGTAATAAAGAAAATAAAATCGTAGAAATGATGAGGAAGTTAATGAAAATAGAACTATGCATTTATTTTATAGGCGGCAGACCTAAAGAAGTGAAGGTTTTGTATGAGGGAAAAAAAGTCAGTGGCCAAGATCACGCCCAGATAGGCAATTCGAGTGATATTCTGTGATAGATGCTAAGGTTTTATGCAAACCTCAGGAAAAAAAAAGAAGCGTGACTTGCCAAGTAATGCCAAGTAATGCCAAGTAATGCCAAGGGATATAATCTCCATTGCAAAAACAACCCTATTCAAATCGACCAAAAAGTGAACAGCAGGGTCGGTTTTAGATGCCCGGAACTATCATGCCTAATCGTGAAACCGTATGTAGCAATTATTATAACATTATTACCATACATTTACCGGTATATGTTTCCCCTATGAAGCGTTATAGTGATCCTTCAATTTGGAAACATGCTAGATATTCCTTTATTATTTCTAGGGCACCTCCCTTCGTGCAGTTCAGCACGATACCGGTATGATGCTTCCCCCGCCACCACCAGCACCACCACAAGCCCCGGTATTGCACTTGTATGTACAATACAAGCACTTCCAACACTCCGCTTTACTAAACCAAACCTCACACAACACGATAACACCTTACAATCCCCGCCACCGCTAGACAAAGGCACGCCTTATCCGATACCATCCACTTATCAGCCACAAAATATCGCGAGCTCAGACCAATGTACTCGTACTAGTACAACTAGCAGCCCTCTCGCCCCTACGGGTCTTATTCGTAGTATTTGTAAGGGGAATAATTGTAAAGGATAAAGAAGATAAATATATAGAATTGAAATAATGGATAAATAATATACAAGATTAAAATATATATAGTGAATTATAAATGTACCATTAACAGCAAGCTGTACTGGATCCAGTTCCATGGTTCAGTATGTGTCATATGGGCAAGATACAACTATGAACCAGGCCTGAAGTCACAATGGCTGGTATCCCATCATCAGCTACTTTAGATAAGCACTTGAGGGTATACAATGTTTTCTGTCACGGTTGGAGTGTCACTTGATGGCAATAGAGTTAGTCCATCTAATGAAGTCACTCGAGAAAGTGCAACATAGAGCTGTCTGTGTGTGAATGCGTCAGTGCGGAGATCCACACCAACCTTCTCCAAGGACTGCCCTTGTGACTTATTTACCGTCATAGCAAAGCAAACACGGACAGGAAACTGCTTACGTTCAAGAATGAAGGGCAGATCCTCATCGGTGGTTGTAAGCTTAATTCTGGGTAGGAGGCGAATCTCACCATCCCACTTACCTCCCAGAATTGCAACCTGGAGACAGTTTCGGCTAATGCCTAACAGTCTCAATCTTGTCCCATTGCACATTCCATGCTTTGGGCTAAGATTCCTAAGCAGAATTAGTGGAACTCCAATACGGAGTCTGAGACAGGAAGGGGGAAGAGAAGCTATGTTAATACTCTGCAAATATTCTACTGTATAGTGTTTAGCGGCTCCAACATCTGCATTGGATTCTACAGTGTTGACAGCCTCATAGCGATGTTCTGTACCTGGCATCCTATCTAGAATTTTGTCATTGAAATCATTCACTGTGTCATTCTTGAAGGCTAGGATTGCCCTACCAACAAGAGCACTATGAGATGTGACAGCCTCTTGCAATAGTGTTGGTGGATATAAGTGATCACAAAGTTCGTCCAAGGTAGAAACCCTGCGAATAAAAGAGGGAAATTGAATCTTCCCATAGTGGGTTGGATCTGTAACCAGGCTTTTAAGAAAGTCAATGAAGAACTGATTAGCAGTATTTGCTGCTATCCTCATACTTGTCTTTAGCCTCATGATGTGCAGGCTATTCCAAATAGAACTATGCTGAATGCAGGCTTGAACTGTTGCTTGTCTTGAGCCACGTCTTACGACTGGTAAGATTTGTGCAAAGTCGCCATCCAAAACAGTTGGAATTTCACCAAACAGTCTGCTGTCACTCCCACCGCAAATATCATTCAAGGTCCAGTTTACTGCCTCAAAGCAGGACTTATGTTGCATAGGCACCTCATCCCAGATGATCAGATGTGTTTTTCTGATCAATTCAGCAAGAGCAGAATTCCTGGAAATATTGCATCCCAGATTCCCAGCATTGGACAGAGGAATTTTGAATCTTGAATGTGCAGTGCGCCCACCTGGTAACAATTGTGCTGCAATACCAGATGAAGCTACACAGAGTACAATCTTTCCTTCGGCCCTGAGGTAGCTGCATAAGCAGTTGTACAGAAATGTTTTACCTTTACCTGCAGGACCTTGTAGGAAGAATCCTGAATGAGTATTACTGTGAGGATTCTGCTCATGTTGATGTATAGCAGCTACAATAACCTGAAAGCAATTAGATTGCTCTGGGTTCAGCTGTGCTTTCATCCTGTCATAAGCTTCTTGTTCCTGTACACAGTTATAGTTCAACTCTTCCCCTAGTACTGTGCTCTGAATATCCCTATTTTGAATTGTCCCATTGAGGACTGGCTCTGGCAAACCATATTCAAGTAATGTTTTGCCAAATTCTTTCAAGTACTCTTGAATCAGGTAAAGACCATAGTCAAGGTCAATCTGATCTTCAATTTCCTCAGCACCTGGGGGTACAGGAACTCTTCCTGTTGTTAATAGATGAGGAACATCATCACACATGCTTCGTCCAAACATTTTCCAAATAGTTAGTGGATTGGTGATAGTTGTATGCTGTAGTGCCAAAGCAAATAGATGTCGCAGAGCCCTACCAGTCATAAACTGTGCACCTTCCCTGAATAGAGCTACCCACTCTCTATCGTCTTCCAAAAGACCTAGGGCAATGCATTCAGCCTTAAATGTTGAGTACACTATGCCATCAACTGTGCATAGATTTGCAAACATCAGCAAAATGTTTTCGCCGGTCCTGAAGTCACCTGGCTACCCCTGGTCCCCTTGAACCTCTTGGTCCACCACCCAGCACCGAGGTCCAGCCATTTTACTCGTACCCTCGGTCCGTGGTCCTTGTCCACACTTCCCTCGTCCCAGCGATCTCTGGTCCACCCTTCCCTCGTCCTGGCTCTCTCACATCCTTGCTTTGACTCCTCTATTCTATCTTGCACCTCCCTCACATACCCCTTCTGCTCCCGGACCTCTGCCTGCCCCAGCCCAGAGCCATCTAGGTCTATCACCCTCATCCTCCAGTTTACGCGTTTTTGATTTCTATCACCTTCTGTTCCTTGCTTCCCCCCCCCATGTCACCTGATCCTTTCGCTTCTCCTCCCCGTGTTCCTCAGACCCTTCTCTGCACTTTTCGTGTCACCCCTGATTCTTGCTCACGATCTCCTATCTATCCTGTTTACATGCGGTTTGCCTCCCGATTTTCCTCGCCACGATCCTGATTATCCCAGTTCTGCTTCTGCCCTCTACTGGTTCTTCCGTAGTTGTCTAACCGCAGACCAGCTCTTCCCTGGTCCGCGTTCCGTCCACCCTGTTTTCACTAGTTTCGGGCAGCCTTGGCTCTGAGGCCTTCTGGGTTCCCTTGGTTCCGCTATCACAATTCTGTTGCACCATATACGTGTCGTACTTAACCCAGTGATTGCATTAGCACACCCTGCTGTTCTCTAGATATATAACCTATATAAACAAATACTCATTACTAACGAAAATCCCCCCCGGTGGATCTAATACAAAAAGTCTAGTCTATTTCGCTATGCTCACCATTAATACTAAACAACAAACATATTAATTATAGTGAAAAAAAGAAGCCATCAATCCACAAAGTACTGGCACAGCCGAATTGAAGCCGAACACTTGAGATTGTAACTCCCAAAGTGTCTGGCTTCAATTCGGCCGTGCTCGCAGTTCCCCTCCGGACCACCATTCCCCTCCGGACCACCATTCCCCTCCGGACTACCATTCCCCTCCGGACTACCATTCTCCTCCGGACCACCATTCCGCTCCCAACCGCCATTCACCTCCGGACTACCAGATAGGGTCTGCAAACCATGGCTAGGTATTGTCGTCGCTCACAATGAGGTCACGCACGTCATCCCCCATCTCATCCTCGTACCCAGCAGTCTCGACTCGTTCTGCCTCGTGCTGTGACCGGATCTTTTGCACGCCTCTGTCTATCTTACGGATTGTCGCGTTCTTCCGCACATCGGCCATCTAACCCCAGATTGAGTTAGCATAATTGACCGGAGGTGCGGATTTCTAGGGGGGTGGCAGTCCGTGGGCCCACCTTTTGATATGTTTGATAGTACCTCTTGTCGTAGTCTGTTAACCTATTAGCTGCCTTGTTTACCCTAAGAGATGACTTACTAACCACCAAACACTGCCTGTGAGAAATCCCCCACCATTAAGGACTTATGTCCTGTATCTTCGTAGTCCATTAAGGAGCAGCGAAGAGCAGTGCACACGAGGAAAACTGTGGGCCAACGCAGAGGGCTGAAGTACTTCTGCATATACGGCTTGCAGCCCAGACTGCGTTCGTTGGTGAAAAAGTAGGCACAAACCAGTTTTACAATCTCCTCTACCGTAAACCAGCTGGTCCGAGGACCATCTCCGAGATCTACTGTCTGGCTAAGAAACGAATCATCCTTGAGAAGGCTTTTTACCAGCGTTCGGCACTCAAATGGGTCCGTGATCGGCAACTTATACCACTCCACCACCATTTTCCGTGCTTCTGAAACTAGATACCCACGACAAGCCGATACACGGCGTTTCAGCTTACACAACTTTTGGCCACTGAAATGTAATTCTCATTCTTGGTTGGGTTAGGGGACTTACTATCTCTAATGAGATTGCATCAGGAAGAAGCGATGGTGCCTTTTCCATGGGCCGCTGATCCCCTGAGCCGTAGTATTCTTCTTTTTCCCGCTTTCTTTGATCCACTGCTAGTCCCCAAGCCGTCTCGATCATGTTCTCCATTACAGCCGAGGAAGGCCAAGGTTGGCCTGTATAGACTTCTGCTTGTAAATAAAGTTTCGCAGCATCGTAAACAAGAATATTCTCAGGGGGGATAAACTCTTGTTTCCAGAACTTGCGCGGTAGCTTGCCCTCCGATCTGGCACTTGCGGAGTCTGATGGAGTCTGTGGTTCCGATGTTGAGGATATATCTTCGAGAGAGCAGGGTTGATGCCAAGCCAGCTCAGTCCTCAGCCTCTTGTGGAGGTCGTTCCGCGTTCCAAATTGCTGCCCTGAGCCTGTAGACAGCCGGTTCTCAGTTGGTGAATGTCTCCTAACAAGCGGTCTCCCATGACTGTTTGCAGGGACCTCAAGGTTTATGTCAGTCCGCTTGCGAGAGCGTGTTTCCACGACATCGGACTCAGAGGAGAGGTCTACGTCCAATAACACGCTCGAAGGTTCAGGTAGACTGCGTATAACCTGTGCGTCTTGCTGCTCTATTTCGGCAGCGTAAAGTTCAGTAGAGAGAAGCCTCCCAAACTACATAGGGTACTTTACTGGTAGAGAATTCAGCATAGTCTTCGTCCCCTTTGTCGTTAGATTCGCCATCAGAAAGACAAGGGGGATGCTTGGGTTCAGAATGACGAGGGGGATGCCCGGGTGAATTGGCACGCCTGGTCCGTTCCTGTCGCCTGCCAACACGCTGAGTACCAGAAGAGTGAGGAGCTCGAGTTTGGGTTTGATTGGTCTGGGTATTCTCTCCTGCACGCGGCATGCCTTTGGTTGTCAGGATAGGTATATAATGTGAAGAGTGAAGTGCAAAGTGCGAGGTATGGGACGGAAGATATAGGCAGGTTGTGGGGTCCGTGGGTGACAGAACTTGACAAGGTATTCGGGTGCCTTTGTCTCCTCAAACAAACATGTGACATGTAGATAGTACTGTGGTAGGCCCTTTCCGATGGAAGTCTCAAGATCAATTTCGCTCAAGAGCGATCTTATGGTCGAAAAGTGCACTGGGTTCGCTAGAGCACAAAAAACCCGGTCCGTGACACGGGTCTGTGTCGCCTAGCGCCTCAAGCAGCATGAAATAGCTTCTCGGTACAGGGTGTCTTGTGCTTGGCTAATTCTCACAGTTAACTTCAAGCTAAGTCCGCAGATGTGGAATTAAATCTTTGTTGTAGCTACAGATACCGCAGTCGAAAAGAAGAGAAAGATAGGAATCTCGCGGAGCTAATAAGACTGCCATTAACATCTAATCGAATGCAAACCCTTGACCCCGGAGACCGATAAAATGCAAACCCAAAGATAAATGTAAAAAACAAAGACACTCTACCGCTATGCTGACACTGACCTCGTAAACTCTAAATCTAATGCTCTGAGATGCAGACTAAAGACAAAAGAAACAAACCACCACCTATGCCGCAGACTGAAAATAAATGCTGACCCAGCAGAAAACTACGAAATGAAACAAACCAAGATGCTCCCGTGGATGGAAGCCAGACGACAAGAGCCTTCAAACCCAAACCCCAAAACAAAAGGAAAAACAAAAGGAAACTACTGTCTATAGCGTTACCTCTATAGCGTGCCGTAGACAGAAAAGAAATGCTCACAACCAAAGTAGAAAAGGGAGAAGCAAGCAAAAGAAACAAGCGAATACCAGAGAAATGAGTCTTTGGCTGGAAAATTGATGATTCAGATCAAGTATACCGGAAAGCATGGGTTCCAGAAGGGCCGGGAGTACCATTGTAACGGCCCCACGGGGTGGTTCCGTATTTCGATTGGGTAACGATACTAGCTCTATACCAA
>QOVD01009750.1:0-38622 GCA_003521225.1 Tuber microsphaerosporum
GGGAAGTGACCCTTGCAAAAGCACTGGCGCTCAGGCTTAGCGGAGGGATGCGGGTAACTCATGGAATAAATACTGTAACTCCAGGATCGGCAATCCTGCGAGTGAGCTAAGGTGAACCAAAAATACTGGCTAAAGCGATCTCGAAAGCTTAAATTTAGGTTAATCTCGAGCTGGTTACAAATAATTATACTGATACATCACACTCACTAAAGTTCTATTGGCGCCAAATGGGATTCTAATAACAATTTCATGTCTCGATGTTAGCCAGCTAGTTGGCCAACCAACTGGTTTAATGGACGACTCACCACCACCAGCATCTTTATCTCTCTTTTCTTTTCTTTTTTTGGGCAACCGCAAAGCATTCGTTCTTACGTACATATTTTCTTTCTTTCTTCCCTGCTTGCTCGCTTGTTTGCCCGCTGGCCACGACGGGCTGACCTCTCTGCTGCCTCGCGCGCATATACTTTTTGCACATATTGTGCGTACCACACACACCAGCGGGCCGCTAGCGGCATTGATTTACCAGATCCGACGTGAAACTGGATGGCTTGTGGCAGTTGATCCCGTGCTGGTACAGCAGCGGCTTGTCCGTCTCTAGTGGCGGATTCGCATCTGGGTTGGAGAAATCGTCGATCCATTTATTAGTTCCTAGACACCTCGGGTATGAAGTACTCGTACATGCAGGCCGGTCACAGGGATTAAGGAGAATACGAAATATATGACCAATCGTCTGTGCATATCTGCCCGCAAACGAAATTGTACCCTCAATCATTGGGTTGTGCTCGGCGGTGCACACGACGCCCGGGCTGACTGGGTGACTGTGCGCTGCCGCGTACCGTAGTGGTGTCTTGGAAATGCGGTTGGATCGGGTTTGGCAGTACTGGTGAGGGGGAGATTTGGGATTTCGCGAGGGGGATGTTGGTGATTGTTAGGGGTAAGGATCGGGATGGTTGTGAGGGAGCTATGAATCAAGCCCAAGGGGTTAAAGCGTTTGCTGTGGTAAGTTTCTTTCATGTGATGCTTGTCCTAGGCAAGAAATGCCCCAACGTTTAGGGGAGAAAACAGGAATACTTCAGGGATATTTCACGAATCTTTCTGGGATATTTCGCCTTTCCTAAACGTGGCGTTTGCTGCGTGCCCCCCGTGTTTGGGTGCTCCTTGCCTGGGACGATTACTCGGGTGTGGACAATCTTGCAATATTAGAGCTTGGTGTAGGATAGATGCTCGAGTGCAAAGAATGTTTAACTACGATGGGTCACCTGAGAGCCAAGAGTACAACTCAACAGGGAACTTTCAAAGGCTACGTTAACTTGGTTGAAATCTACACTAATTAGTTTGCACCTTTTGCAGCCTTTCTAGTGAGGGTCATGTGGACTTCTTGCAGGTCTCTTTCTTTGCTGCTTTCGGCAGTAATTTCACTCTCCTCTCCTCCCCGATGTACTCGCATTTGAATGACGTTTGTGAACACGACTGCTATTGCATGACACCAAAATCTAAGCAAAATAGCTGGATTTTGGCGGTATGTAATAGCAGTCGTATTCACAAACGTCATTCAATTGCGAGTGCCTTCCTCCTTTCTTGCCATTACATCCCTGCTGGTGATGCTCTATTACTGGTCGGCAGAAGGAAGAAAGGAATCTAGTTAGACAGGCTTACCAGATTTATTAGAGACTGCTTTAGATAAATTACATAGCACTTGCACAATGGGGAGGCTTGTTGAGACAGGTCCGCTGGTATTCTCCATTGTTTGTATAACACCTCAAAATCCGGTCTTTAACAAGCTAGCCTGTGCTAGGACAGCCTATGATCAAATAAGTTTCTACAATTGGTGATAGACCAAATATATCGTCCCTCGCAAAATTCTAGCATTGGACAGGCAAGCGCACCAAAAATATAACCGTCCCATTTGAAAACTATTCGAACCACAGCCACCTCTCTTTCTACTATGAGTGCAATATCATATTTGTTAGCATAGGTGTTTTTGGGCTCTTTGAGCAATCAGAACTAGCGTACTTTCTTCACAAAGGAAAAAAGAGGCCCTCGGGCTTCCACGCTCCCAAGCTTGTGTATACATGGCCTAAGAAAGTGTAACTAGATTGGCGAGTTAACTTGGAATAAACTTCATGGCAGAACAATACTGTAACTTTAAGAACTCGAATGGGAGGAAAAAATGTGCTGGGATGTTGGAATTCTACAGTACTTCTCAGCTGCCCGAGGGGAAAACATCTCAAACTCAGCCCTTGGTTGAGACAAAAAGGAATATGCATAGCGCCCTACTGGGGCATACAACTACAGCGCCCTAGCACACTTTTCTTCTATTTGAGTTTTTACCGTCCTCTCCGGTTGGTGATAGTGGTACCAAGATCCTTGAATTTAGACTTAAAACACCAATTCTTAGCATTTCTGTGCCCAAACGCATTTGTACTGTACCCACATGGCCGAGCCGATACCGGGCACTTTGTTTAAGAGTAGCCACTTTGTGTGTTTGGTTTCAACTCGGCCGCGCCAGTATACTGCACTATGCCTGGAGCTTCGAACTTCCCTACCGGGGTTGCTGTGGTGGCATCTATTGTAATACACGTACAGTGCACACAAAATACTACCGGTAGATACGACATGCATAGCAGAACCTCCCCTACCGACGTTAAGCACTAACGTGTTCCTAAGTGAAACAGTCCGAAAGAAAAAATCGCCATTGGTCATAAACAATTTTGTACTCCTTCTAGGTGCGCTTCTTATGCTCGAAATCGCGGAAGCCTTCCCTGTTTTACTGGCGGTGGTGGAATGGCCAAACCACACTTTGAAGCACTATATTATGTATTTAAACTTATTTCGCTATTCATATGCAGTGAATGCTACCTATGTATTTCCAAGCCGCCCCAAAGAGGGTTTGTTTGATGGTAGTCATGGCAATGTGGATTTTGGGAGCCCAACTTGGACTTTTGCTCTGTCCCTCTTTCAAAATGGTTGTTGGGCTTATGCACTATTTCGCTTAGGAATTCATGCTAATGCTTAGCGCTGGTGATAAACGATTAGTTTTAATTATTACCCGTACTACACCCGGTCAATCATCGGCCCTCCGTGAAACTGACTATAGTACACCCCGCTCCTTCACAACTTCTCTTCGCCTATCGAAGAAAGGCCTCTAGCCCTCGCCCTCTTCTTTTTAAAGCCCCCATTGCAATTGCGCTCAGCCCCACACTTCACGCAATAAGCATTATACCCCTCACAGATCTTCTCCCACTCCTTGCATCCTTTATTCCCAGTTGCGGGGGCCTCCCTATAGCAAGTATCCGCCTGTGTCCAGCAATCACCCGAACTGCGGTAACATCCCGCCTCATCGGAGAATCCGGGTACGGGACGCGAGCACCAGTTTGCGTTCGAGACGGGGCATGACTTTGGTGGGTTTACAGGGCCGCGGCGAGGGCCACCACCGGCAGATGTGGGCACGTATGGCTCCGGGCCGGGAATCCGGTACGGGAGCGAAAGTTTCTGAGCCCATATATCGTAATGCACGCCTGGGTGGTCAGGGGTTGTGTAGCCGGGGATGGAAACTGTCGGCGGGCGGGCGTCCCCACCTGTGGAATAAACGTGCAATTGGATACAAGTAACGTACCATTGGGCACCGCCGATGTTTTGCTTTAGAATATGTTAGCCTTGTTCTCTAATTTACGGGTGGCAGTGTGCTCACGGCTTGGTGGAGGGCCAGCGTTTCAGCACGGATCAAGTACTCGCCTCTAGAGTCCATGTTAGCTTCCTACAATTTCCATTGTTTGTTCAAGACAGAAGGACAACGACATACGCAGCGAGATCTTGTGGAATTCTAGCACTCATGATTCCTCCATTGTTCCTCAATCTCTCGGTACAAAACATCCCATTTTCATAACCTTCATGCCGAATCTTAAACCACCCATCACCTTCCACAGCATCAGTGAAAGAACCGACTTTCTTCATGTAGACTGCACAGGGGCCCTTGTGGGAATCGGAGATGGGATCGTTCCTACTCCCGTCTGGCCAAGTTCTCCAGACAAAAGTGATTTCCTGGCCAGCTTTTTCCGATAAAGTTAGTCACAGATGACCACTGGAAAAGAGGAGGCACATTGAGGGAACAGAAGTACCATCAACATCACAGGTTCTGCCGACGGCTTTATCGCCACCGACGTTACAGACAATTGATTTATCAGTCAGAGAGAGTAGCGGGTCAGTGTTCGGCGGGACTCGGACACAAGTGCCATCACCGAAAGAGTTGCCTGATACCGATATCGATGTTACCATCTGATGTGCAGCCACGGACGAGGCCAGCACCACGGAGAGGAAGAATCGCATTTTGGTGAATAGTCTAACTCACGACAGTAAAGAGCGAAATTTCGTAAACGAAGTGGGGTGTGAAGTGAGAATGCAGAAGGGACGTGCGCTCAAGAGAAAGAGTAAGGGAAAGAGAGAGAATGTGCGTGCTCAGACAAATAAGTACGGTAGGTAACGCCCTCACCTTTCTATTGGACAAGCAATAGAAAAGACGGTTCCCACTGGGGTTTAAGGGCCGGTGCTCAGACAGATCCTATACCCTAGATGAGAGAATGGGTTGTTCTCCCGATCCTAAGGGGAAAGAAAAAGCAATATGACACCCGAGTGAGACTTTGTGATGAGCTGTCTCTCCTCAGATACCCGAGTACAGGTAACGTATGATATCACAAAAGCTTGCTTTCAATGAACCGGCCTAGATCACAGTACCATAAGGCCTTTCCAAAAAACATCTAGCAGTGAGAAAACCAAGCGTCTCGAAACCACTAAAAGAGAAAATACTAGCCTAACGTACAGTACTTGAGTATCCCACAACACAAACATTCTGTATACCCAGGCACCATAATCTTGACGGAAGTTTAACCCATTGTACTGCTTAAAGATGCGTACGGCTCACTATATCGTGGGACAGGTTACCAGTACCATCAATTCTAGAAAGTTATTCGATCGCAAACTACGGCAGTCTATCCCAATTTATTTATTATTCCTAAATGTCTTAACGACCTACCGGCAGGCAGAGTTGAAAGAAAAAAAGATCCCATCGCATCTCAGACAAATGCGCCATCGCCATAGACGAGCGAAATAAATAGGAAAAAAGCTAGACAGTTGAGTAGATCTTTCCCCTTAATAGCACCCCGAGGTCCCAAAAACTAACCAATACCCGTGGTTAGGAGGGCCACCGGCAAGCATCGGGGAGATCATTACCAAATTAGGTTAAGGGGATGTACATCACGTCCGAGCTATGAACCAGCTTTCATCCAACTTTACTCGAACCATCAGTACTTTTGCAAATCACAACAATGACAACAATACATTACAGCGCCGCAAGGTTCCGGGCACTGCGAGAGCCCGCAGGGAGAAAAATATGCAGCAAAGAAACTTCGACCATGCGGACTACAAAGACTCGCCGATTCTTATGATCATTTGAGAATCTTGACAAGACGGAGCACGTCCTATGCCCGAAGGAAATTACTGGCGAGGGTACGCAAACGTCCTCCTGGGAGGATCTAAAGGTGTCACTTCTTAAAACGATTTTTGGTTCCTAGTTGGATTGAGGGAGTTGGGCGCCATCACATAAAGTGATTGCGCAAGGGGCAATGGGTGAGTGGTTCCAATACTGGACTTTGTCCCTCGACTCGAAGACAGTCATCTCCCGCTATCCTTGGCCTCGCTCAATTGAATGCGATACCTCGGTGAACTGTCGAAGTTCTGTGGTAGCTTCTAATCCTCGTCTGAAAGCACTCAGCCAACTAGAAAGCAAGGGGCGCACAGTATATTAACTCGTTAAATTGGGTAGAGGCTTTCGGAAAGTTTGATCTTCTCGGGCGAGTGAGTTTGGGCTTAAGGCTGGTCGGCAGCAGTCAAAGCGATCTTCCCACTCCCCTTCTATTCAGTGCTGGACTTTCTATGGGGGTTTTCTGTACCAAAACAGATATTAGAAGCATGCACTGAGGGGGATACTCAACTAGACGAGTGAGCTAATGCGGTGTTAGGATCCGTATGGAATTCCAATGTACCCTACGCCCAATTCCTGTATCCCCCTCCGTTTTAGGGTATTCTATGTACTTCTTGCCCAGGAAAAGTATGAGCAGAACTTTATTCTACTGAGCCATACATATCACACCGTGTTTGCTCGGACAATCCGTTATTAGATAGGCAATAGGGCTGAACTGCGGATGGGCTTAATTAAGCGAGCTAACGAAATTCTAAATACTAGTTAACGAGGTCTAGTAAAGTTTCGCCCTCTCAAGCCATACCGCGTTAGGCAAACACCATTCCTTCTCGGGCTGTTCTGTCCCTGAGTGCGGAGATTAGAGGCCTGGCGGGGGTGAGGTGTTCCTATGGCGGGCCTAAGGGGTGTGTGCGGAGTTTCCACCTTTTGCATCCTATGATGAACACGGAGGGGAGGGACTGCCCTCCTTGAAACTATGTTCTGCAGACGCTATAACTCCAAAATAACCTAAAAGTGCGGGCTAAAAGAGAGAAAGAAAGAAAGAAAGAAATCATACAGGCCCCCGTTCATCAGAGTTGGTAGAGACAATCTAATTTGTGCTGTAAGTACCACGAACTATCTCCCTCTGCTGCCCCGTAGGATTACGCCCTCGCCGCGCCGAGTGAGATACTGAAATTTTGTCCCTCGGAGATAGCAGCATATATATCTATTCGAGCGCCTGCACAGTATGGTTCAGGCCCCTTAGAATCAACCTTTGAGCAACTTACTTTTCCCCAAATTCTCGACAAACGACTTACTCCTCGTACATAATGATACCAAACCATGCAAAGAAAATATTTACAGAGCAGGGTTGGCTTTAGAGAGGTGGTTCTCGCTGTAATATCATAGCTCTTAAAGTTGAGGCAAAGTTTGGTGGACTTGGGGTGTTGGTGCTTGTGAGGGGTGGAGAGAAGAGGGTTTGGCTGAGTAATGTGAAATATGTTGCTTAAAGTAGTGTGGACATTCATTTACTGTGCTTGTACTCGGGGATTTTTTTAATATTCGGACAGCTTGGCGCCAAGACTCATACAAATCAGTTCCAAGATTCCGAATACTTTAAAAATCGCCTAGTACTATCCCTTACCGTACGCGGTGTGAAATAGTAAAAACTCGGTTCCGGGGAGCGCGCCAAACTAGAAGTAGCTATCATGCCAACTGACTCAGCTGCCTCCAGAAATTGCTAAATTCCCAATGCACCACACAGAACCCGACTCCCTCCACATCTAACCCAGTCCTCCGAGAACCGAATTTTACTATTTCGCATCGCCCAAGGGATAGTAGGACTACGGTAAGGCACTGACTCCGCCGGGTGGTACTGAAGGTTGATTCTAAGGGGCCGGAACTATATGGTACTGGTATGGCATACTCAAGCGACTCTACGATGGGACACGGGAAGGGGGCCCGGTGCTCGAGTTGGCTTGTTTGGACGGCTCCCGCGCTTATCACAGCCGAATACCGATGTTGGTAGGCACTCGGGCAACTCGGTGATGCTATTGTGTTGCGCCACAAATAGCCTATCAATCAAAGCGCTGACGACGTCGCAAGCCACTCGGACACCCCCGAGCATAGTACCGTACTGAAAAAAATTTGCTTTTGAGCGTTGCATATCCTATTTGCACTTTGCTCACAGAAGACAAAAAGCAGAAAACTGTAACAGTAGAAGATAACGCATTCCAAGGCCGTCTACACAACAAGCATCTTCTGCGCACCTTTACGCCAAAGGCACTTGTTTTTTTTTACTTGCCCATCGCCAGACACTGTTGGATCTACCCTCCTCCCGTTCTCGATGTCCGTATCCTTCACCTTAATCCCACAAATCCCCCACAATAAGCCCTGGCGTAAAGGCGGTGCCGTATACCCCTGAAATAATATCAGAATTATGCTGACAGCCAGCGCAGCGTATGTGCTGTGGAGTACCACAATGCCTTAAAGGGAAGGGATGTGACGCTCTCACCCTGCGCATGGAGTACTTTCTAAAAGCGAATGCGCACAAATTTGAGAGTTCACCAAACCGCGAAAGTGCAATCACTAAACGGCGTTATGAGTGTGGGAAAGGGAGCACCCGCGCCTGAGCCGACGGCTGGGAGCGCTATGCATGCCGCGGGATTATTGAAGAGATGCCCTGAGAGTTCGTGATTGATAGCCGTTTTAGCACTTTGGATGTTTGTGGCATAAGGAGAGTTACGTAGGGAGAAAGGTCGTGAAGAGTTATCAGCCGAGATTGTTGAGATTACAATCAGTGCGTTTATCAGATGAGCGGCTGGAGCGAGCCTAGCCTAGCTAAGGCTACCGTCATTGGAGAAAAGGCTGTACGGGAATCCGCGCCAAGAGAGGCACCGGTGGATCAAAAGGGAAGAACATCGTTCACCCACTGTACTCCAGTAAGGATATTAGCTAATTTTTCCCTAATCTGGCTGCAGTAATGCACTCGCAGAGTGAGGCTTGCACGTAGGACTACATCCTCAGCCAGCCATATCCAGCTCCTGTAAGAGCGCTCACCAACTCACTGTGCAATCAGGATCCCCCAAAAGATCGGTCTGACAGCTTTCGGCACGGCGGTTTTTTTCTTCTTCCTCCCGCCTCTCCAACGGTTAGACTATACCTACCATTTCAGCTCTAACATACGTAATGACACCGATAATAGCAAATGTTATTGCAACACCATTAGCACCATCCACAACGCCCTTTGATCCTTCCAATACCGGTACTTGAACCCAATCCTCTCGCCGCCAATTCCACCCACAGAGATTGCAATCGTAGCAATAAAGAGGGTTGAAATATAAATAGCCTTTCTCAGCAAGACCCAAAATGCAATTTCACCGTACGTCAACACACCGGACATTGAAAATAAAGAAGTAATGCCCATAATATGAGTATCCAATCCCATTGAGGGACGCCGCCAGCCCAGTGCTGTACTGCACAGTATCGTGAGGGATGCGTGCTCGGCTCTGGCTTTTTTTTTTCTGATAGGTATCTTGACCTCTTCGTTGTATCTCAATGAGTTATATGAAGGTTGTCTCAGGGAAATCCGTAGATTTTGAATTCTAAGGCAAGTCAGCTCCTACATATCTCCTTCAGAGAATGAGATGAGAAAAAAGTGTGACCACCTGAGCCAAAAGAGAAAAGATAATAACAGTATCGGCTTTCTGCGAGACAGTAGGTTTATCACGAGCCTATCTGTCATCACGTAGCTATTGCGCTCTATGAGCATACCGGTATCCGTGGTTTCTTCCTACACTCCCCAGATCCAGTGGAGCTAATTGGCACGAACGCTAGTCCTGAGAACGGAGGGGCCCAGAGTGGAGATTTGGTAATTGCACTGCTCGTAACAAAACCGTGTACTCGAGTAAATCCGGGATTTCATCTAAGATCTTGTTCGGTATTATACGTCACACAAAATATGATGGAATGCTGTTTTTCTTGGGGGTTGTATTTTTATTTTTTCCCCTCGACATTCAAGGGTCCCCGGCCAAAGAGCAGTAAACAAGACAGCAGCTACCCTCTTGGCCATTCTGGTGGGAATAAAAAATCCATCTAGAGGTCTGCAAGTTGCGATAGTGAAACTAGCACGACGTTGAAATACTTCATTAATTTGCAACAAAAGTCCTGTAAAAAGATAGAAAAATGCTATTTCTCGCGGCGCGCCGAACAGGGCCCAAAACAATGAAAATTTAATAATAATACAGTCGCACCTGGCTATAATGAACGCAAAAAACACTGTTCACTATAGAGATTAGCCAATAGCAAGGCCTAAAGGCAGCTAACAGACCAATCACAGTCTTTCCTTTCAGCCCCCGTTCACTATAGCGAGGTTCACTATCCAGGTGCAACTGTAATAGTTATTTATCAGACTTTATCTAAACCTTAGCACGCGGGCGTCCTTCCTGAAAATGGTCTTGGCTAGTGCTTAGTTTAGGGTTGGGGCTGTCCCGGGCTTTAGGATAAGCCTCTGAAGAGCCGCAGACGCAACATACCTTGTCACAACTCCAAATGTCCCTTCTAAAACCACCGAAACTTGTCGCTTCTACGGGAACAACTTACAATTGCTCTGTCGCCGAAACTTCTGCTAGGGGATCGCCCCTACAGAAATGGTCAGGTTTAGGAAACCCACATGAGAGTAATCTCTTCAAGAGTGTGCAGTGGTCCCCGGATGGAACATGTGTCCTTACTAATAGTGAGGACAACATTCTTCGCACATTTGTCCTGTAACGATATTCCTCCTATCCTCACGTATCATCTTACTTGATTCCGTACTAACCCTTCCATGTTGAGAAAAAAAGGCCGGTAGATCTTCTCGACCTTTCCGATGAACCGAAACCCCTGACACCATACTCGCAAACCGCGTCCGCTGAGCCGATATCATGCGTCGCAATTTACCCCTCCATGTCCCTCGCCGACCCGGCAACATGCTGCTTCCTGAAGTCCACTCGCGACCATCCAATTCACTTACACGACCTCCTCATGACAAATACCCGCGCATCCTACCCACTCATCAACCCCCAAACGGAAAAGTATCTCTCCCCGCAGTCAATGCTTTTCAGCCCAGAAGACACAAACAAATTTATCGTCGGAGCCACTTCTCAGATATCATTCTTTGACCTTCAGCGGCCCGGCGAGGGGCCGTATCTAGACCTTAAGACGATCCCAACACGACGGAGCGTGCAGACCGGTGAGACTATGAAAGGGATTGTCTCTGCATTGGCTATTGACAATGGCGTTCTTGCTGCCGGAACACTTTCTCGGCAGGTGGGGCTCTATGACAATTGCGGTAGTGGAAGCACCATTGGTGTGTTCACGGTTGATGGCGAAGGTGGTGGGATTACGCAATTATTATGGAGCAAATGTGGGAGATATCTACATGTTATTGAGAGGAAGAGTGACGTAATATCCGTTTACGATGTTCGGGTTGCTGGCGAGAAGGTGGAGAGTCTTGAAGGGAGAATGGCGCAGACAAATCAAAGGATAGGGGTTGATGTCGCGTATTCGCTAGAAGGGGAAGTGGTATCCGGTGGGATTGACGGGATGGTTACAGTTTGGGAGACTGGTGGAAAGGGCGAGAAGGCGTTTGAGTGGAAGGCTCATGGCGATGTAGTCAGTGGTGCTGCAATTCATCCAGGGGGCGTGGTCATGGCCACTTGCTCGGGCGCTAGGAAACCAGGCGGCCCTGACGAAGGCGCAGATGATGAGAGCTTGGAAGAAAAGAAGTGGGATAACAGCTTAATGATTTGGGCATTGTGAAGAAGAAATTTGAATATCCCGACCTGAAAACCCCTCGGAGAGCAGAGAGCGAGAGACAGTTGAAAAGAAAGAAAAACACCCCTGGCTATTCCTGCCTTGGACTTATCTTGGCCTATAATTTTAGTAATATCACTAGACCTCGCAGTAACTGCTCGAATTACCGGTGGTTTTAGGGCCTGCTCTGGGCTTCGGTGAACTGCGGCTCATTTAGTATTTTGGAGATGGTTGCCGGATTGGATTACAAACTAAAACAAGCCAGAAGGGTAGAAATCCCTAGGGAACGCAACATCTTTTTGAGTACTCGTACTGTATTTCGGGCCAGGACTAAGAAACTCGGGACAGCGCTGGATAGACTTCCCTGGTGGTTGCGAATCCCACTTTTCTAATAGCACAATTAAGCTATTCCCTATAACCGGGGGCTAAATGACTAATAAATGAGTCAGCGTTGAACCCCCTGGTACCAACATCATTATTACCTACCCCTTGGGGGTGTTTCCATGCTCGAGACGTCTCGAATCTGCTTCAAAACTACAAACGTCTCCTATTGCCAAGAATCATGAAGTATATATCTATGGAGAGAGCCCCCTGGGCTTACTCGTCCTCAGTTTATCCTTTTCACCGCTAGGGTTTAATCTTAATCTTCCCTTCTGTATTCTCTTTCTCTAAAAAGGCTGGTACCTTTATCTTCAAAGCTAGACCTCCCTCTCAGTACATAAGAAATGGTAATTTCTCCTTCTCATTCCCTCCTGCTCACCGCGCTAACAGCACCTCCTCCAGCCCGGCCAACAAAAGCTCCCCCTATGCCCTCCAAACTCCCCAGCACTGCACCACTACGTCTCCCTCCTAGGGACAATTTCCCACAGCGAAACCTCGCTCACCTCTTTGCGCACATACGCGCAGTCGGAGCTACACCTGCTTAACAATTATTTTGCCGCCACAACCGCGCGCCTGACCGCCCTCCAGCCACTAACTAAGCCATCCAGTACGGCCGATCCCACTGAGCGACGGCACGCCGTCGAAGAGCAAAGGCAGAAGTGGGCAGAACTGCACGCCATGGAGAAGTATAAGGCAGAGATCGAGCGGTTGCAGGAAAACGTTCGTCGGAGGGAGGAGTTGGAGAGCCGGCTTCGTGGCTTGCTGAAGGAGGTCGGGGAAGCTTTGCTGGAGAGGGAAGTTCTAGCGGGGGAGGGGGGCGAGATTGACGCTGTTTAGTTATGATTGTATTATTATTATTATATGGGAGGTTAGGATGATTGAGTTTATTCGTTTTTTGTTGGGGCTTTTCTGGAGTCCCATTCGAGTTGCTTAGAAGGAAATTTTTAAAGTTCAACACGATCCAGGGACTCACTCATTATAGCAATATCTCCACAAAAATGTATTTGCGCTCTCAAGAAACTCGGGAATCCTAGTTCATAAATGAAGAAAAAAGTAGAAATCCACTCCTAAGGGAGTGGTATCTCTGTCTAGGCCAACTCCAAACCTCCTTTCCAGGAACCAAATCGGGGAGCCCAGAAAAGCTCTAATTATCATCCGCATTGCGCAGCAGTAGCTGCACTCCCAACTCATCTCTCGAAAGTGCCCTTCCCTCGCACCACCCAGCAGCCAAGTCGCCTCATCAAATCCAAACGCAACATGACGGGCGGAACGGATAGCCGCCTCAACAAACATCCCATCGTGCGTACTGTAGACCTGGGGAGCCCTCATCGAGGCTTGGAATTGAGACAAGTGCATGTTCAATACCAATATTTACCAAGCCTCGCTGAGGGCTGGCTCCCCCGGTCTAAATATTCGTACATAATTATTAATATGATAAAATAAACAATCGGAAGTTACATTGTATTTGCCCCTCCCGTGGCTGGAAACGGATGATCTCTCCTAATCACTTCCACTTCCTACTACACAGCAATAGCACAGTTCAGAACCAGCGCCATACGTCGATTACTTAAACTTGATGTCAAAACTGCACTTGCTGGCGTAATACCATATAACTCGCAATGTCGTGACGTTTTTAAAAAGGACTGCTATTGCATACAGTACAGCTAAAAATTGGTCAAGCCTCAGAATCTTTGGTAGTAGACTACGGTATGCAATAGCAGTCCGCTTTAAAAAAGTACGTCACGACATTGCAAGTAGTATTATCTAGGCAACTTGAATGCCAAGGTTCCCCACTCCCTAACTAACTAACTACTCCAGTAACCAACCAAAAATACCGTACAGTATAAATCTATGCTTGGCGCTTCTAAAATTCTCAGACATAGTACATGCCGGTACAGTACCGGTATGATACGGTACTTATGTACCGACATGAAGAAAAAACCCTTACCCTTAGCATTCAAATATCACTCGACACCATGTCACCAATCCCCCGCCTCCCCCCCCGTTCTGTGTACGAGTGTATCCCCACAGCCTTACCGTATTCCCCACTTACGAATTGAGTTGTTTTGTCCAACCTTGTAACTCTGATGGTTGTGCTCAGTCGAGTGGCGTAACTTACCTAGTTACCGCACTGTAACCTTCAGTATCATAGTGAGCTGGGGAGTACAAGTAATATAGGGTGGGTTGAGACTCAGCTATCATAATACTGGGTACTTTTGTCTTCCCCCTCCTTTTTCTTTTTGTTTTTATTTTCTTTCCTCATGCTCCTCGTTGAGAGGTATCGTTATGGCTAATGAATGTTTTCTCTTATATTCTTTTAGTTTGGGAATAATAAAAATAAAAATAATGATGAAAAATTTGTAGTAAAAGGTAGTAAAAAAGAAAGAAAAGAAGATTAAAAGGTGAATAAATAAATGAAGTGGAATTTTTTTTCTTTTCTTTTTGGTTGTTGCTGTGATCCGCAATTGAGTTGGTCGCCTGCCGACTATTTCCGTGTGTATCCGTCCTCTGGAGCTGAAAATGAAAATAAAGAAATCTTTTTAAAAATCATGATCCTCGCAGTGATGGCCATAATCCTCTCGATTGCGTCTAGATTGCCCGTTGTAACAATAGGAAACTTTTTCGTTTTTTTGGGAGAAGAAAAAGAGGGAAAATTAAAGAAAGTAGAGAAAAGTAATGATGATAGCTAGGCCATGAACTCTATGTGTATTAAACCTGCAAACAAGTCTTACCTTTCCTCCTATACCGTAGTGGATGGGTTCCTGGATTTTTTGTAGGCTCTGCTAAGCCAAACCAAGAATTTCGTCCAACGTCCTAACAATCCCGTGAATGTACCTTTCCCTGAAAAGCCGGACCGACATCTTAGAATTATCCAACTTTTCAAGGTCAACGCAGCCCCTCGAAAGAAAGAGCTTAACGATTCTCTCGTGCCCCCCGTTAACCGCCCGCACAAAGGGTGAATCCCCACGATGGTCCTCAACGTTGGGGTTCGCGCCGTGGTCTAGGAGTAACTCTACTGTATCATACTGTCCAAACATCACGGCAGCATGCAATGGTGATGTCGAGTCAAGGGTCTTCTTGTCCAGGTCGATATTTCTGCCTTGAGTTACCAACATGCGGACCAATTCGAAATCCCTAGTTTTGATCGCGGAAATGAGCGGAGTCCAACCAGTGTCGCATGGAGCATTGACGTCTGTCCGGGGGTCATTTAGTAGGGCTTGTACAGCTTCACGATTTCGGGAGATGACAGCAGCGAGCAGTGCTGTCCTGCCCCAATTCCCGAGCTGGTTGACGGCAGTTCTGGAATCCTGCAGCAGACGAGTGACCACCTCTTCATTACCGTGATCGGCCGCAAGGTGTAACGGACTGTCACCTTGTCGATCCGGAGTGGTAACCGCGAAGCCCCCATCCTCAAGCAAGCACTGGACAACCTCGGATTGGCCATTGCGGCAGGCCCTGTGCAGTGCTGACCAGCCTAACGAATCCCTAACGTTCCGGATGAGCTCAGGACGGCTCAACAGAAGCTGCACGATGTCCACATGCCCACCGACTGCAGCGAGGTGTAATACTGTATCTTTAATGAGGTATTGTGATTTGGCGTTAATATCGATGTCGTCCCTTGCAACGAGAAATCGCATGGCTGAGATGTGGCCGGTCATCGCCGCCGCGCACAGAGGCGTCATGTTGTCCTCGTTGAGCACGTTTGCTTCGATACCGCATTCTAGCAGGGTGCGTATGCCTATCTCATTCACGCAGAGTAGGGCGTCGACGAGAATTCCCCTGCCAACGTGATCGAGGACGCCGTAGTGTACCAGCTGTTTGACTCTATAGTGGTCTGCTCGGTTTGCTGCGTCGAATAGCGCCACCCTTCCGTAGTTTCGGTATTTTGCACTACAGGCTGACTTTAGGAGTGCCGGGGCTAAAAGGTAGGCGAATTGGGGGTGAGTCCGCATTAAGGAATTGATGTCCCCAGGTGATAGCTCATCCGCGACCCCTAGCGCCATCTCATTTGGAAGATCCAATAGTGACAGTGGCATTTTTTCCGTTTGTAGGGGGGGATCCGGGGAGAGGGTATGTATGTTTCTTTTAGGAATTCCCGTGAGGGTGCTTGGAAGGGCTAGCTAGAAGCCTCGTGTGGGGGGGGGGAGAAGTTGTGCTAGTAGTGTAGTAAGGCGGGGAGGAGGAGGTCTGGTAGTGTACTATAGGATCAAGGAGATGTAATGATAGTAGAGTACAAAGGTGGGGGAGGACTTGTGAGTGGAATAATGCCTTGCCGAGAAAGTCCCTGGACTAAATACTTCGGAATCCTACCAAAGCACTCAGGCAACAATAGTATCAAGTATCAAAGTCTCGGCCCTTCTTGAGTTATTGACAACTGGCACATCGCTTGTGGCCGGCGAGGGGGGGAGTCTGAGAAATGAGGTGGTGGGGAATAAAAATATGATAAGAAAAAAGCACAATGAGTTACATTCACTTGATAACCAATTATTTCTCAAGACTTGCTAGCTCAATGTCAATGGTACATTGAGGATTATGTATCCATTTCCTTACCTCCTGCACTTGTACCATCCTGTCGTCGTTTTTGTAGATTCCGGCGGAGTGCTCGACACTCGGCATATCCTTTTTGTAGGCCGCTAAGCAGGACTAAGTTTCCCCGCTGTATTTTGGGGCCTTGCTCTTAAGTCCCGAATCAGACCGAGGATATTTTACTGCATTTATACATCGAGTCGATGGTGTACACTCGCGTCATTATTCGCTCCCCGGGCAATTTCGATTATGCGGTGCATTGTTCGGGAACCATTAGGGATTTTTTACACGGTCGAGCTTTCCCCACTGCTCATCGAGCCATTGGAGGCCGCCTAAATTCACCCTCAGCCTGTAACTTAGTGTCTCCTCCCACCAACATGGGGAGAATAGTGAGATATATCGGCAACTTCTATTGGGTTTTGTGAGGAAAACCCCGCACACAACTCGCGGCATGGACCAATACGAGCATTTCACCCATCCATGAGAGATTCTGTGGATTGAGCTGTCATCAAATCCTATTTTCCCTGGGCTAACCATTATTGGTCTTAAGCTTTGATACCTATCCCTTGCTATTTATGCTCCGGTTGGTGGTTACATCTTTGTGATCGCGCAATCGAATCCAGCAGTCGTATTCTGTCTCTCGATTAATTTTTTTTGTTGGTCTATAATCGCTGCATAATCTGTCACTCGACAGCTGACCTTGAGCATGCTCTTTTGCACTTTTCTGGGATCCCTTAATTCTAATACTATAAGTAAGATACTTTATGATAAGTTACACGATCTAGGCTTCGAATGACTGCGAAGAGAAAAGCCTAACGAAGGGGGGGTGCTTGAGGAAGCGAGGGACATGAATAGAGGAAATATACCACGAGGATCAAGAGGATCGAGAGAAAAAGTGTGCTCAGCCGACAACCAGCGCAAGGCCGGCAGGTGCCGGCGCCCCAGCCATCTACAAGAATCTCCCATCAAGAGCTCCCCCATCCCGGCACCGGAGTAAGAGATCCGATCCCTAAGAGTGGGAAGAATTCCCACTAAACTACTGCCTGTGGTTGAGCCTTTGTGTCAAGGCAGTGCCTTTAAACCTGGCTGGCTACCAAGAGTTTGATATTACAATATCGCCATGGAATTGGCGAAATGTTTGCAGAATAGGTTACGCCATTTTCTGGCCATCTTTTTTTTCCTGCAGAGCTGGCGTGTGATTCGCCCCTGGACCATACGTACCTGGCTCTTCAGCGGCAATATCCACCAATACCGGTATTCCGTCTTTTCCACAACAACGGAGGGGGGTTCAGCACCCTCAGTCATAATCAGGCTTCTTTAGGTCACCAATAAGTCGATCTTAGTTCTTTGGTCTTTTGATCGAATTTTAGCCCAGCTTCTCCTCTATGGCTCTATTTCAGTTCAGTCTCACTTCTATCTCTTGTTCCGTGTCTTTTATTTTACCCCATCCGGCAGACAACACTAATCCAGCCAGCCTCGACGGAGAGCCCGAGACGCAGGGCGCTCCTCGATACCGTCTCACACGCGCCACTGACGATGTGCAAGTTTGGTGGGAGAATGGCTATTGTCTGATGCGGTCCAAGTTTCACAAACGCATGCATACGTGGCTCAGGCTCGCTGAAAATCACCCTTTGATTCAGGGCTACTCCACGCCTCTGCTTCACCATCTCGCACCCGCTCTGCCGTCCAGTGCCACCTCAGAGTTCGATCGGCCATGATCACGATGCGGCAGTGCGCGGTACTTTTCTCGCATATCGTTCACTCGTGTACGTACTTCGGACTCTAAGTTACGGTCTCGCAGGATCCACGAAACCCCATCCCGCCTACATGAAGTACTGCATCCTGACTAGATGTCTCCTTAGAGAACCACCGGCAAGCAGAGAAAAATAGGCTTCATGTGAGGATCCCCAGCCGGCCACTGAAGCAGAAAGCTTGCCTACGGTACAGAAGCAAACCACCCCCACACTTTTCAGACTCTGCTTGGATTAAGTTAGACAATATAGCAATTGCGGCCTGGCGGAGAAGACTGTGGTTAGACACATCCGGGAAACCGAAATGCTCAAGCTATTATTGCAAACTTACGAGTTAAGAGGCCTCTGTAGATTAGGGAAAACCAGTGAGTTCCCGGCAGCCTATTTTCGAACCCCCGATGTGGTTGATATTCCGCTTTTAAACGGTTAATAGGATTTCACCTCGGAGTCTCCGCCCAACACTAATATCACTAACTTGTGTTTATCAAATACAGGGAAATTTGGCACTATCGTCGCTACAGAGAGTAGCGGGCCTAATGCCCCATAGAGCGATTGTGTAGGAAAGAGAGATGAGATCGAGATCGAGTACCAGTAGCTGAACACGTCGCACCACAGAAGTAAGAGAAATCTAAACTTTATTGAAACGCATCTAATAAAAAAATCTCTTAGTTGTGGACCCTTCGTGGCATTCCTTCAACCTTGGTAACTATGATAAGATCTGGACTTAGAGTGGTCTCTTCCCTCCAGCGTTTGCCGTACTTTTGCACTACGGGAATAATCCCAAATGCAACAACACAGATAATTGCCTGAATGCCGAAGGACCAATTCGCACCTACAGCGCTTGCCCATTTGTTCTGGAAGGTTGGCACAAGGAAGCCATAAAACACACGGGTAAAGTTGAGGAGGGCTGATGCTGCAGCGGAGTTTTTTGGAAAGCAATCGAGTGCATAGGCTGGAATTACATGGCATTAAAAATCGATCATATCATAGCCTTCAGGAACAACTTACCAGATATTGCTACTGTGCTAATCATCAAAGACCAAAGGTATGCCCCCCACAACAGTGCAATAATCCCCCAGGCCCACAAATTCTGTAGTCCTATTCCTAGAAGTCCAAGACCAACGGCAGTGAAAACGGTGGAGAAATATATTGCCCAGAGACGTGATTCGGGTTCGAACGAGCCTTTGTTTTTGCGGATTGAGCGAGCTTGGATGAAATCATTGAAGAAATGTCCCCATAGCTCTCCGAGAACTACGCCAATCATAGGGGCAATATATATAAGTCCAATGTGGGTACTGTTGAATCCGTAGCCTTTTGGTGGAGGAGGTGCGAGGAATAGAACTAGACTTCCATTGATCCCAATAGACCACATGTATGTTGCACCATGATAAAGGACTATAAAATTAGCATGTTATAACAGGGAGTGGGCAGGATATTGAGAAACTAACAGAGTGTGTAGAATTGGGGTTTAGTAAAGACGTTCCAAACTTCATTGCACCCTTGCAAAAGGGTAGGTTTCCCCCGAGCACGATAACCGTACATTCCAGACAACGTTTGTACTTTGTATTTCCAATAGGTTTCAGGCCTTGGTGGATTGTTGCTGTAATTGAGACGATCAAAGGACGTCTCATCCATCCAAAATACAATGAAGATCAGGCCGAGTCCAACGAAAGCAGAGACAATCCAGAATGCTGTACGCCACTTTTGTGTGGACAAAATAAATGAAGCTAGGAACGGACCAAAGTACGGGCCTAAACATTTCTATATCAGGACTGCAAATATTGGAATAATGGAACAGAAACAGTTGCACTGAGAGAAAATCTATATTAGGATACAAGAGCAAATGTTTCTTACCAATCAGAATTGACCATCCCCAAATACCAAGTTTGTTCACATGCTCCTCGAAAAAGAATCTGATCGGATTGGTACCATTAGTCGATCGTTTTCCCCAGAGCACTGTGAGTGAAAAGGTATCACCAAAGGGAACTCACATATCCTGAATAACTGTCATTCCAAGCACTTGTGCAGCCGCTGCGAAAAACCCCTGTACAACTCTAATTGCTATAAACCCAATCCAATCGTTCGGGCATAGGGCGGATGCAATAGTCATAAAGAAGGTCATAAAAGTGCTCCAGAACATGACAGGTAAGCTGTCATTCAGCTATAAGTTACCATACACCACCAGGGAAAAAAGAGGGAAGATATTGATAAAATGCATGGGCACAAATACTTACATTCCAAACCGCTGTGCAAATGGTACTGCGACCAAGCTTCCAAAGCCTTGTGTCTATCATTGAAGGAAAATATTGTTAGTACTAAATAAACGTGAACCTCACTTTTTTCGAAAGACTTAAACTCACAAATGTAGTGCCAGATAAGGAACGGGTGGAATCGGTAGGGGTAAGTTTCCATTCTTTTGCCTGTGGAATGATCATTGGAACTCCATATGCGGCCAAAAAATCTGTCATGAAGGTCATATAACAGATTGCTGCAAGGACTAAGTGTTTTTTGTTCCATGACCACTATGTAGAAGATACTTAGTATTAAAACTATTTGTTTCACTTAGCAGAATAACTTACCATAAGAGGGTCGTTTTTGTCATAGGTGGTTCCGTTGGTAAAATCGGAAGTGCAAGCTGTATGGTTGCCTTGTTCAACCATCTCTATAGTCAAGTGTGCAAGGGGAGGTGCTTGCCTAGTCTCATTAGGCATTGTAAACGTGTGTTAGTGATCTATTTTCTGGTGATCTTTGACGGGGATTTCTGGTATTTATTCGTATGCAGTATAACAGGGGTAGAAATGATACGAGTAGGTCTAACGGGAAAAATGTAGAGCAATAAATAGGGCCATGTTTGGTTGGGATAGTTCCATTCCATTGTTCCATACAAATGACTATTTCAAAAATTTAATAGAGAGAAGGCCAGATTCACAGCAGAAATTTTAATCGGGTGCTCTATAGAAAGATAGACAATATCAGCAAAAAAAAAAAAGATGTACGTCCGGTGAATCGTATCGGTGTCCGGCGAATCGTGGCCCCGCCTAGATGAATTGCGTCTGCCCGGCTCGCCCTATATGCCTAGTGGGTCCAGATTCTAGTTTCATTTCCATGGCCTGCCAACCTCCATCAGGTTGCACCTTTCCGACACTGAATTCAGGTGAAAACACGAAACAGCCGTAGTCTGTCCTCTAGCCTGATCACACAAGCTGTCTACTACTAGAGCTACGCTGCGTCACGGCTTGTCAGCAATCTAGGTTTTTTCTGCGTCCAAGCTCTTCACCAACAAACCACCTCAAACAAAAGGGTAAGCCTAAGGCGAGCATATTGTGTAAAAGCAGGGAGATAGCCCCGCTAGCTCCCTCAACGATTCAGCAGCCCGGTCACATCTGGTCACTCGCCTCCTCATTGCACTAAACTTGTTGGAAATGGCCGCACTTGTTGGCCGCAGCACGCGTGTGCACTGGTGGTGCAGGCAAGCCTTTCACAGTTTTCTCCTATGAAATTTCCTTCCTTCTTGTCTTTCCTTTCCTTTCCTTTCCTTTCCTTTCCTTTCCTTTCCTTTCTCAAGCTATCTTACCACTCTTTAACACCTTCAATACAAATCACTCTCGTTCACTTGAACCACCCTGCTTCACTCTATAAAACCTTTCAGCCCGGTCATTACCTCCATTTTCAACACCTCTATTTTCATCAGTCCTCCGCCGTTCCGCCCCCGCCCCTGTCCCTTGGCAGGCTTGCATTCTTACCCCTACCTGCTAAAGCACTGTCTCACTCATAGGGTCCGCCGCCCGAGCCAAAGACGGCCGCCCAGCCGGGCCCCGTGGGACCTCAGGACCGTTCGGAACAGTGCAGCAAACTTGATCACCTTGAGACTAGTCAAAGAGAGACTGAGCCAGTGGCAGGGAGGAACTTCTACCACATAGGTATGGAATTTGAAAGCTAGAAGCCAAGGTGGATAAGAAATTCGAGATGAACGATGCCAAGCTCGATGGTTTGTTTTGTGCCATCAGTGGTTTTGCTTCTTTTTTTTCTGAAAGGTAGTTAGGATTCCTGCATCAACTAGGAGAACTTGAAGCAGTAGAGACCCAGAGGCTACGGGAGCATCCTGATAGAGGTGCTATATGACGGCGTTGGGTAGACTTGTATTGTTTTTTTCATGAAGTAAATATGGTGTTCCGGCCGAGAGGTGTCATTGTAGGGATAGCTCAGAGCGCAACCATGGTTTGATCGATCAGTCGGACCGGGGACTCCAACACCACCAGACGAGGAGTCTCAATACAGATTTCGAGATTCTAGAGGGGTCTGAATAGTTTCCTCGCTTAGAAAGGCACACAAAAGGAGGCCGTGTTTAAGGACAAGTCGTAGAAAAATGCCAGGAAGATACGAGTGACAACTGGTGACCAAGTAAGTTCAAAGAAACCAGTGAAGCACAAAAGTTTGGTCTGAGCATTGCAGGGTTGAGAGTCCCAACACCCTCCCCCCCGGTGGCACGGATTTCCGCTCCCGAAATTATCCACTGTAGATAAAATACTCTTCTCAACATCCCCTATTACAAATCCATGATCGTCGGGGATCAAGAGTCCAAGTCATGGGGAGTCGGATATCCTCGTGCCGAACACAAATGGTCGAGCGAGTGTCGAGTATCACCCCTATTACAACACCACCCCTAGTCGCAGGAATTTAGCATCAGGAAGGTGATGCTATAACAATTACAAAGAGCGAACATTGCATCTAACGACAGAAAGCGAGGATTAAAGCAGGGTCGGATGGTGACTCGTGAACCTTTTTTTCTAACCAACCCTACGGCTGCCCTGCGAGCGCGGCGACTGGATGGGCGATAGTAGGGGAGGTGGCAAATAGAAGCCATCAATAATAGAGTCGAAACCTCCAACTACAATGCCCGAACATATCATACAGTACTGTGCAGAGTGCCTTCCGAGTGAGATGTTGCGAATATAAATTATACCTAACCCTTTCCTTCCCAAACTTACAGGAGCGAACACTGAAGACCGGATGAAATGAGAAAATGAGAACGGAAAAATGCAAAGGTAACCTATATCATACCATAGTAAACATATTACTAGACGAGGTTCGCCATGGGTCAGTGATTACCCAAAGTACGATATTAAGAGCATAATTCGTCAGCACTACCCATATTCTGCGCAGGAATGAGTAACTTCGCATCAAGAGATTTCTATTTTACCACCTTGATAAAAAAACACCAGAATTATTAATGCCTTTGGAGCCAAATCAGGATTGTCACTCTAAACAAAACAGCTTCTGTCAAGTGATTTGAAAGCACAATATTAGAGGTATTATACTGATGTTAGCCCAAACATACTTCGAATTTTATATAGGCTTCCCATACAGTGGGTACTTTGAGACAGCCTGCGGGGCCCGTGTCTAACTGCCTAATGATTATGTTCCACCTGCTGCATCACAATTTAGTGAAAAAGGTGGCTTTGAAGAAATAAAATCCGTTGTTTCAATATATTGAATGGTAGGTCTAATCGAGGGTAAGTGTAAACTAGATGTTTTGTCTGAGCTTGATGAATGCCCTCTAGCTATTAGATCTGTCACGAGGGCGGCAGGGATCACCAGGTCCTTCTAAGCAAACCCCAGGAACTATACAGCCTATGATACACGCTGCGCGAGTACAAGTACAAGCTGTGTTTGGGCGAGTCGCAGGTAGTTGAAACCAAGCATTTCTAGTGTAAAATGCCGAGAGTTCCTACGTACGAATACCGTACCGGTACCGTCCATAAGATCTTGCCCTAAATTAGAACGGGTTTTTCCTCTAGACTTTCCTCTGCGAAAAAAGAAAAAGAAAAAAGAAATAAACCTGTTGTCCCTTGACATGATGCCAAGTAGGTACTGTACGTAATTCGTATAGGCACAAGAGCTTAAAAACACGTTGAGCAGAGCCCCTTTCCACACTTTCGGGGTATCAAGATGTCCGGGGGTGCCCATTTTCATCTGTTTTATGCGGGCAGGATACGTTAGTGCTGAGTATATAGTCATAAGTGAAGGGACAGCATAGAATACGCAAGCTGCTATCGAAACCTTCATAGAAAGAGTGTTTATTTTTAGTTTACCGGTAATCAACAATGGTCCGTTCTTCCTGGCTTTCATTCTGTCGTGGGATTGAACCCGAGAAGGAATAGGTTTAGGGATGGCTTAGTTAGTAACTTGCTTTGGTTTTGCTGAGTGATTGAAAGAAGATGCATTCGATGGCGGGGAATATAGCGCCTAGTTGATCCAAAAACATTCTTCTCAAACCAACCCCCCATCACATGGTACCCGGAGAGGATTTTCCTGAGTGCTAAGAGTTACCGGCCAACCGGTGTTGAGGGAGAACAGCTACAGGTGCAGCACAAGTACCGGTGCTCCGACAAGGGATAGAGGAGAGCGTTCTTCCTTAATGGCACAGAGGGCCTATGAATGTAGAATATATACCTATTGTATGCGTTACAAAAGTTGTCAACGCACAATTGGTCGCAATCTATTACTTGTATATCTGTAGGCCATACATGAGTCCGATAGGATCATTTCCTGCAAGAAAGCATTAGGCGTCACGCAGCTTCTCAGCCGCACGGTATACACTAGAGGAGCTTTTAATATTCCTGGTGGCTGTATAGTATAGCCTATCCGTGTAGAGGATATTCGCTACGTATTGTTCGTCTCTAAGCTTGGCTGAGATACCGTTATCACCGGCCAGAGACCTTCTACCACGGGTCAGCCGCGTGTGGGGCTATCTTATGCCGATTCTTAAGATCTCGCCGAGATGTCCCCAGAGATTTATCATCGGTAACACACCCAACCCCGTGGGCCTGCTCACTAACTGAAGCAACTTTCAAACGTTGGCCAAGGCGACAATTGGTGAATCTCCCTGAGATTAGCCTATCTGCTTACCCCTTACAAGGTCTGTGAGTGGAGTCCTTGTGGAATGTCAAACGTGTGTAACAGAGAAAAAAAAAAAAAAGAAGACTTGCCTTATCGTGTGTTCTGGAGTGCCGTACCGGTACCGGTACTTTTGTGTGGTGCTGTGCAGGAGGGTAACCCCGAACCTTTGCTCTAGGCGACCGGCATTCTTCACACGATACAAAAATGTTCCTTTGCATTACATGGCGGATAGTCTAGGCGAAGAATAATAGCCCTTACTGAGCACCTATCGCCTTCTAACCAATACCCATCAACCCGTTCCTCCTTACCACCACTGAACTGAACCCCCAAGCTTAAAAGTCGCGAAGTGCAATCTTCCGCTCCTGCTACAGAATGACCTCCGATCAATATCACGAGTCAGTGCATTCTCTCCACAGCAACCCAGGTGGCCACCCTCCACCTGCAAATACATCGCTACCTTATTCAAACAAAGGCGAAAGTGAAGGTATGCCGGCACTTTCACCAGCGTCTCAATCCCCAGCCGAGCAGGAGAAGCTTCGAAAGATCGATGAAATTTTGCACTCAGACGTAAGCGCTTCTCTGTCCAGAATCTCGTTCAGGAGCTAATTAAATGACAGATTGGCGTCTCATCGCTTCTCAACAGATTAAAGCAGAGCATTGCGGCTTGTAAAGTAAGGCTCTTGATTGTCAAGCGCGTAGCGCCTATCTGACTGTGGTGCCAGGATTTCGCTTTATTTCTCAAGAGACGGGCAAGTTTGGAGGAAGAACATGCGCAAGGTTGATAGGCCTCCCGCTCCCTGGCGCGTCAATTGATCTAATAGTTCGCAGGTCTTAGAAAGATATGTCGAATGACCCATGAGAGCATCAGGCGGCCCGAAAACCGACAGGGAACCTATGCGCGCTCGTTCGAAGAAACTACACAAATCCATGAACGTATTGCTGAAAATGGTATACAGTTTTCCCTTGCTCTTCACCAGATGCATGAGGATCTTACGGAATTGTCAAACAATATGGAGAGAGGTAGAAAACACTGGAAACAAGTTGGGTTGACAGTTGAAAAGAAACTCCATGAAGCTGAATTGCTTGTAGACAAGGTTCTTCCCTCCTGAAATAAACCATTCTGATACTGCTGCTGACCCCCACAGGCCAAGATCAAGTATGACACTGCCGCAGAAGAGTGGGATAGGGCTCGATCCGGCGATCGTCGCTCTGGAAAAACTGCATTTAGTTTGAGGGGTAGCAGGAATGGGCCGCGGCACGAGGAAGACCTCCAGCGTAAGGTCGCGACTGCGGATAGTGAATATCAGAGTAGAGTCCAGCTTGCCAACACGCATAGGCATGAGGCCGTAAATTCTCTCCGTCCGCAGGCTGTACGAGCCCTACGCGAGATGATTGCAGAATGTGACGCTGGTTTGACTGTTCAGCTTCAGCGATTTGGTACGTCTGTGCGCATTGGGGTTGCGATAGAGTTCATATGCTGACTGTGTTTAGCTCAATTTAATGAGAAGCTTCTCCTTCACAACGGCCTTAGCGTGAGCCCTATCAAAACAGATGGTGCAGATTCGGGCGGCGCTCACAGCATGCGCGATGTCATCAACATGATCAACAACGATAAGGACTTTGAGAGTTTCGTTTTGGACCTAGCGAACAAAGTTCCCCCTCAAGCTATGAATCAAGAAGTTAGATATGAGCGACATCCAGTATGAATACTCCTCCCAGAGATCGCCTCATTGATTAACCATAGTGAGCAGAGCTTAAACCAGCAAACACCCGGTGCGGTAATGTCATCCAACTCCTCGGCCATTGCTATGCAGCCTCAAAACTACCAGGCCAACCAACCCCAAGGTATGCATGGACACCAGCCAGATCACCGTGACATGATGGACCAAGGACAAGGCTCACAGCAACAACCCCAAGGATTCGGAGCTGTCGTTCAACAAGCGGCAATCTTACCTACCCAGCACTCGATGCCCAATGCAGAATATCCTCACTCTCAATACGGCATGGATTACCCTCGACTTAGGCCGGTTTTCGGAGTTCCCCTTGAGACACTTCTCACCCGTGATGAATCTGTTGTCCCAATTGTAGTGTTGCAATGCGTCCAAGCCGTGGACCTCTATGGACTGGATGTTGAAGGAATCTACCGACTTTCCGGTGAAAGAAAGCATGTTGAGCGGATAAAACAGATTTTTGACAATGGTAAGGTCGCTTGTGAGACGACATACATGTGATGCTAACATTGCGGATAGACTCTTCATCCTTGGATTTTAGAAAACGAGAAGATTTTTTCTACGATGTCAACAGTGTCGCCAGTATCCTAAAGCAGTTTTTCCGTGACCTACCAGAACCTCTCCTCACGAACGCCTTATATCCAGATTTTATCAATGCCTCACGTAGGTCATTCCTTGATTTTCAAGCTTCAGACTGATTACGCTTTGGAATTGGAGGTGCTTCTACTAATATAATCGACAGACATCGATGATGAGACTATGCGTCGAGACTCTTTACATGAACTGATTAACAAATTGCCGGACCCTAATTACGCTACCTTGCGAATCCTGATCCTGGTGGGTTAATGTCGTCGAATATGAGGATACCTTCTGGCCCAATTTCTGACACGCATAATATAGCATTTGCACAGGATCCAGGCAAACTCTAATGTCAACCGGATGAGTTCAAATAATCTTGCTATCTGCTTTGGGTGCGCTTGGCCCTTTGTATAACCAAGGTGGGTAATGACAGCTGACAAGTTACAGACCGACCCTGATGGGTTCTAATACCTCTCCCAATATCGCGGATGCTGCCTGGCAGGTTCGTGTCATTGACACTATCTTACAACACTGCTTCTCAATCTTCGTAAGTTCCCATACCCCTTACCCTTGCTCGAATATTGCTAACATGCTGTCGCAGGACGATGATTGAGCGTTGAGTTATTAGACTTGCTTGTTTGCGCTTCTATACCTTTCTTATTTGTCTCAGCTTCCATACCTGTACCTCGAGGATACCCACCATCAAAATTTGTATCACCTTGCACCCATTTCCTATGTTCAACCTACTATAACTTTGCTCAACTTTGTTCTTTTAATTCCTCCTGTCGAGGATTATTTCGAGTTCCTTCCTACAGGAGGGTAACTCTTACACTTCTTGTGCAAATCGGAAAGCCTTTGTACCGTAGTTCATTATACCTGAGCCTGCCATGCCCAGTGCATAACATTTTTTATAATTTAGAGCCCATCGCCTCACCAATGTTTGCAATGTGATAAAAGAAAACAGAAAACACCTTTGTGCTGAGAGTTACTTTGTCAAAGCTCTATGGCATCGAGTGCCCCAAGCATGACGGCGGATAAATTCACTACAGCTATGCCATTATTCGACTTGCAGAGGTCCACGGCGACTTCTACCATGTTTCCGCCTTACCGTAGCCTTGCCCCTGTGGCCATCTACTGTTGTTACACTCTACCGTACAGTATTCAATGCCCGAGAAATCTTGTGCCTAGAGTCGCGGAGATTATTAACTTATATTCGCAACAGTGTGGCACTCACTCCAAGAGACAGTATCATACAATATTTCCAAAGTGCACTTTACACTTCAGTTCCGGCGCAGCCTCTAAAAATATCACGGTGTTTTTTTTGTTCCATGGAAAAAAATGTCCCTCTCTTTCCACCCTCCACCGGCAGTACGGAACACATGTAGGCAAACCTTGTTTGCATGAGCCGCCTACCACATCTACCAAAAGCCTCATTAGCGTCCACCAAACCCCGCCGTCCCTGCATCCTTACTGTACTCCAAGCACGTATTGTACCCACGAGTAAGGTACCGTAAGGTAATACCGTATCAGGTCAACGACGCAGATACCGAGCAATGCCGTACCCTGCAGAAAAAGCCCTGGAGGGGCTATTGTCGACTTACCATGAGCTCAACAATGCCTTTGTCCCCCGGGTGCTGGGACCTCCGACACCGCTGGAGTTCCTCCAGTACGTACGGAGGAACCAACCGGTTGTGTTTACCGGGCTTATGGAGGGATGGGGAGCGCTGGAACGGTGGGATGACAGGTATCTGAGGGAAAAGATGCAGGGGTGCAACATTGATGTTGCGGTTACGCCTTTGGGGTTTGTTCCCTCATCATGGTACTTGTACCTCTCAATTTTCATATTGTACCGTGGTTAGCCGACTCAATTCGGTGAGGGCAAAAAATAAATATAGGAATGCAGATTCGATCGTGAATGTTGACGGAGTGGAACACTTTGTCAAGCCTTACACGAGTTCAGAACCCTTCTCCTCGTTCATGGACTACTTGCGATCCCGTCATATGAACGCCTCGTCGACACCTCCTTCGATAATCAAGTATGCGCAGTCACAGGACGGGAACCTGAGCAAAGAATTCGCCGCGCTGGCACCCGATCTCCCGCCTTCCCTTGCCTTCGCAGACTCAGCTCTTCTGTCGGCACCCGATGCGGTGAACGTGTGGATAGGTAATTCCGATTCCACATCTGCACTGCACAAGGACAACTATGAGAATCTCTACTGTCAGGTGTTGGGCAAGAAGAAGTTTGTTCTGCTTTCACCATTGGAGGGGATATGCGTGCGGGAGAAGTCTCTCCCCGTCGCCTCTTATGACCAACAGGGGAAAATCATTGTGGAGGAGGGGCAGAGCATAAATGGCTGGCCGAGCGTTGACCCCGATGTGGGTGGTTCTGGGAAATGGTGGGGGAAAGCCAGGCCGATGAGGGTAGAATTGCACAGGGGCGAGGTCCTGTATCTACCCGCCCTGTGGTACCATAAAGTTTCTCAGGAGGAGGGGGATGAAGGAATATGTTGTGCGGTTAATTACTGGTGAGTCGGTTACATGCTTCTGGGCTGGTTTAGTTTGCCGTGCTAATTGGTAGATAAGGTATGATATGGATTTTGAAGGCCCTTTTTATTCCATGGTTCAATTTGTAAGGGATTGTGGGCAGGATTGGGAAAGATTGGAGGGACGAGATGAACAGGAGAAACACGTCTCTCGATAACTAATCTCATTCGATATCTCAATTTTGGAGCAAGTACTCGTAGATTACTAGTAGAGCAGCTCTGTTTGTTAGACTAAGTACCAGTGATGGGGACTCAAGATTACTAGACTACAGTATCTGTAGATTCCATTGGGATTCACGTCCGACGCCACAGGCAACCTTGACGATAGAGAAAGGAGAGCATGTAGGTCGAAAATGTTATTAACTTAATTCTCGGCAGAGTCGAAGGCTTTAACCAGGGTTATGTTGCGTTAACGGTTGGTTTCTCGCTTCCAGGTTGGTTTAGCCGAACCACATCATCTGTCACCAACTGCAGCAGGCACCTTTCCCATTTCACCTCCCATCTACACAGCCAACCAACTCCTCCACCACCAGTTTAGGTCTGCCACCACCACAAACTACACACCTCTCACCAACATTCTCCACACCCAACCTTCCCAGTACAACGGGTGAAAAATTTCTTGAACCTCATCTTTCGTTCTTTTTCCCTGATCACCAGAGTTGCCAAAATCTCTGTATGTCTAACCCCCCTCTTGGAGGAACTCCGCTCTTGTTGCTTTCCTAATAGCTACGCTTTTGGGAACTTCTCTCGCTAACTTGAGCCCTAGGGTTTCCTTCGTTTACAGCGAAAATATCCATTAGGTACGTTCTGGCTCTTTCCAACCTACCACTTCCCGTACCCTGCCCTCCTCCTCCTCCTCTCCCTCCCTCGCCAACTTTAAGCGCTTTCCCAGCCGCAGTCCCCCCCCGCCGTCCTCTCACAGAAAAAGAACTAAACGAAATAATATCCAACTGACCACCAACTCTTTCCCCTTTCCGTACAGTAAGCTTCTAGTTTACCTACAACATTGGCACCATGGCAGCTGCGACAAAGTCTCTTAAGGTTAGATCTCCCCAATCACGGTTTTTGAGCCGCATCTTGGGCTCCTTCCGCGATGGCTTTTGTTGTGCATGTAATAGTTTTGCTGACGTTAGCTATGGGGTTGATCCGAATAGTGTGTGGTTACCGGTGATGGAGCAGTCGGAAAGGTACAATTTTTCTCCTCCTGTTCCCCTCGCTGGCAATTGCGGTTTTTTTTTAAAAAATCTAATACCGATTGCAGACTTGTCTCCTTATCAGTTATACTACCAATGCTTTCCCTGGGGAGTACATTCCCACTGTGTAAGTCGCGGTTTAGAATTGTTTTAACCACTCTTGAATCACGAGCTAATATTTACCTCCTTCCGTTTGTGGATGTCTGCAGCTTCGATAACTATTCCGCGAACGTGATGGTCGATGGAAAGCCTATCAGCTTGGGTCTTTGGGATACCGCAGGCCAGGAAGATTACGACCGTCTACGGCCTCTCTCTTATCCCCAGACCGACGTTTTCTTGGTTTGCTTCAGTATCGTGAGCCCTCCGTCTTTCGACAACGTTTTATCTAAGGTTGGTTGCCGTTACATCTTTTCCGACCCCCGTGAGACGAAGGCCCTGGAATTAACCTTTTAAACAGTGGTACCCGGAAATTTCCCACCATGCTCCTAATATTCCAATTATCCTGGTTGGCACTAAGCTTGATTTGCGTGACGACCCCAAGACCGTCCAGGGGCTTCGTGAGAAGCGCATGGGGCCCATCAGTTACCCTCAGGGAATCCAGAGAGCCAAGGAGATCAATGCCGTTAGGTGAGTACTCGACTAACTACTTATGAGCGATTTTTTTTGGTACTAACCTGCTCTTGTTCCGTTGTAGATATCTTGAATGCTCCGCCCTTACACAAAAAGGACTAAAAAATGTTTTCGATGAAGCTATCAGAGCCGTTCTTATGCCCACGGCGAAAACAGGCAAGAAAAAGGGATGTATCATCCTATAAATGTCCGATTGGAGGGTCAATGCGTGATGTGTTTCTTTTTTCAATTTTTTTTCAATCTTTCTCGAATTACAGTACCTTATGATTGTGTTGCATTAAACTGTGGTCGAATGCGTCTACCATCTTCTACATTTGGGAGCTTGTCCAAGTCTACTTTTTATGTCTTAAATTTCCACGTGGGCAATGGTGTTCGTTTTTATGTATGTTCTTTTTTTATTCCCCTTCTACCGCGAAATTATTTCCTCTTTTTTTTCCCCCCTCTTTCTCCCTCAATTTTTCATTATTTTCCCACAGCATGCGAGATGTGTACTGTAAAAGACAAGGGCTACGATTGTGAAATGCGCTTTCCTTTGGTTGCTGGATTAAAATACCGTTTGATATCATATAAGCTTTTGTATCTATCTACACAGTTCAAGCCCACATGCGTGACACAGGGCGTATCGTATTATACATGATCTCTCAACTTTTATTTAAGCTCCGACGTTCCTGTGTCTACTCGGATGAACACCTCCCTCATTACCTTCTCCACTACCACCACCTTCACCCTCAGCAGCCCTCTTGGCTCTCTTCTCCCCTTTGAGCTTCTCCTCCTCCTCAATCTTCCTCTTCCGTTGGCCGTTCAACCGCTCATTCTTTGCGCGCAGCTTTTCCTTCCGGTCCTGACTCTTTGCTCCACCCCCGCCAGCACTACATACACCTCGTTAGCCAATCCCACCTTTACCCACACTTTCTTCACTACCACTAAGCAGGGGGGGAGGAAGGGAGAGGGAGAAAAGAAGAAGAAAAACATACGTAAGCTCAACATTAATCTTCCTATCCATGAAGATGCTATGATGGTACTTGGCCAGACAGGACTTCATCCGGTCGTAGGAAGTGAATTCTAGGAAGGCGAAGCCCCTGCACTCCCCCGGTGGGCTCTTCTTGCACATCAGCCGGACGCTGGAGGGTTGCAGGGAGTCGAAGTGCGCTTGGAGTTGCGGGTGGGTGGTGGTGTAGGGGAGGTTTCCGACGAATACTATGAAGCGGTGGGTGGGCTTCGAAGGTTCCTCTTCTTTTTCTTCCACTTCTTCCTTCGCCTTCTGTTTGGTAGTAGATTTGCTGGTGGTGGTGGTGGTGGCCGGTTGGTTCTGGTCGGTGGAGGTTTTGGACTTTTTGGATTTAGCTTTTGTCTCCTGTTCTTCAACTTCTGCCTTCTCCTTGGTAGATTTGCCGGTAGTAGCGGGCGGGCTCGAGTCGGTGGACTTTTTGGACTTTTTGGACTTTGCAGATTTGGCTTTAGTCTCCTCTTCTTCAACCTCTTCTCCTGCCTTCTCCTTGGTAGATCCGCCGGTAGTAGCGGATGAGATCGAGTCGGTGGACTTTCTGGACTTTTTGGATTTTTTCTGTTTCCCCGATTTAGGTTCCTCGTCCTCCTTAGACTTGACGGTAGGTGGAATTGTGGAGGTTGCCTCTTTTTCAACCTCTTCTGCCTTTTCCTTGGTAGATTCGCCGGTAGTGGCGGGTGGGATTGAGTCGGTGGACTTTCTGGACTTTTTAGACTTTTTCTCCTTTGTAGATTTAAGTTTAGTCTCCTCTTCTTCAACTCCTTCCGCCTTCTCTTTGGTAGATTCGCTGGTAGTGGCGGGTGGGATTGAGTCGGTGGACTTTCCAGACTTTTTCTGTTTCTTCGGTTTAGGTTCCTCGTCCTGCTTAGATTCGGCGGTAGGTGGAATTGTGAGGATTGATTCTTCTGCTGCCTTCTCCTTGGTAGGTTCGCCGGTGACGGGCGGGCCCGGGTCGGTGGAAGTTTTGGACTTTTTGGATTTTTTCTCCTTTGGAGATTTAGCCTTAGTCTCACCTTCTTCCCCAACTTCTGCCCCTGCCTTCTCCTGGGTAGATTCGCCGGTAGCAGCGGGTGGGATTGAGTCGGTAGACTTTTTGGACTTTTTCTGTTTCTTCGGCTTAGGTTCCTTGTCCTCCTTAGACTCAGCGGTAGGTGGAATTGTGGAGGTTGCCTCTTCAACCTCTTCTGCCTTCTCCTTGGTAGGTTCGCCGGTGATGGCGGGCGGGCTCAGGTCGGTGGAAGTTTTGGACTTTTTGGATTTTTTCTCCTTTGTAGATTTAGCTTTAGCCTCTTCTTCTTCCCCAACTTCTGTCCCTGCCTTTTCCTGGGTAGATTGGCCGGTAGTGACGGGTGGGCCCGAGTCGGTGGACTTTTTGGACTTTTTCTGCTTTTTCAATTTAGGCTCGTCCTCCTTAGACTCGGCGGTAGGTGGAATTGTGGGGGCTGCTTTTTCTTCCGCTGCCTTCTCTTTGGTAGGTTCACTGGTAGTAGTAGTGAGTGGGTTCGAGTTAGTAGACTTTTTGGACTTTTTCTCCTTTGTAGATTTAACTTTAGTCTCCTCTTCTTCTTCAACTCCTACTTCTGCTTTCTCCTTGGTAGATTCGCCAGTAGCAGCGAGCGGGTTCGAGTCGGTGGACTTTTTGGACTTTTTGGATTTTTTCTGCTTCTTCAATTTAGGCTCCCCTTCCTCCTCATTGTTAGACTCGACGGTAGGCGGCATTGTGAAGATTGCTTCTTCTGCTTCTTCAATTTCTGCCTCGATGTCGAGGTCTGAGATTTTGCGCTTGGATTTGCGCTTCTTTTTGCTGTCTTTTTTGGTGTGCTTGTCCGAGTGTGCTTCGGAGTCGCGCTCTTTGCGGTGGGGTTTTTTGATTGTGGGCATTGTGGTGGTGGTGGTGGAAGTGGTGGTGGTGGTTCGCGCCTGTTCTTCCAGTCTGCTCGAGGGAAGAAATAAAATTTCATGTGCTATGGAAATTGCGGGCTTGGCGGTGCCTGGAGGGGTTGCTGGTGGGACGGGGGGTTGGGGTTTTGCTTACTGAGCTTGGTGGGGCTCTCTTACCGGTCTGTCGGTTTGATGGGAATGGAGTTAGGTTATTAGGGTTTACATCTATCACAATATCATAAGGACATTACCGCAAGCTTTTCTAATAAAACATTATTCCCCCTTGGCCGCTTTCGAACCGAGCCTTCACTCTGGCGAACCCAAGAATCTCCATCACACCCTTCTGCGTATCCCGAACGTCAAACACCCCGAAGCCCTTTTTATCAACATGTGACGCATCGATAACCACGTTCTTCAATTCGTCCACCTTCAACACACCCTCTTTCAGCAAGTCCAGGATCCTCTCGGGTGTGCCAACACCGATACCCATCCGACTGGTCTGGCATGTTGTTATGGAATCCTTTAATTTGATGTGCTTCGCAAACAGCTTGGCTACCAGACTGTCCTTTGTTTGGTACTTGCGGACCGCGCGCGCAAGGTCCGTCGCTCGGAGGGCTGCCGAAGTCAAGATTAATGTGTGGGGAGTTCCCGGCGTGACCGGTGATTTAATAAGTGCGAATTTAGAGACTGCAGCGTTAGTGTTAGTCGGAAAATGACAAGATGGGAGAAAGGGACGAACAGGATTCCAGGTACGCCGGGAGGTTCCGCAGCGTCCTAGGAGAAGTGAACGACGTAGTATCCAAAAACGCAGATTCTACCAAGAAAAGAAGTTCAGCAGCAGGTCCCATTGCGTGTGTGGTGTGAATTCTAAGTAAGGGCCAACCAACCAGATATATAGCGATCCTCCAATTCCACAGAGCTCAAATCCTTCTGGAACCGTCTCAATTGCTGGGCAACATAATCCGCCAGTAATTTTGGGTCCATCCTTGCCATGTCCTCGTTCACGGGCTCGGCTTCTCCGCCGGGGGCATCCGTCGCTGTGGACTTACTTTCCCGACCCTTCCCCGCCCCCTTCTTGCTCCGGTCTTTGGAGACTTGGGGGGCGGTTTCGTCGTCCTCCGACTTTTTGCTCTTCCGCTTGTTGAGTTTTTCCCTTTCTCGTTTGCGCTTGCGCTTGTCGGTCGTGCTAGGGGTGGGTTTTGCATCCGTGCTGAAATCTGGAGTTTCCGCGCCGGCGAGGACCACACCACCGTCGTAGTCGTCTTCGCTGTCCATTTTTGTAATTTCGTAGGAGAAATAGTGTGAATGCTTTCCCGGAAAACGGGAAAGAAAAGTTGCCCTTGCATTGGGTGGGATGAAGGCCGGGTAATAGGGCTTATCATCACGTGAATTCACATACCGCGGTTCTTTAGATTTTCTTTGTTTTCGCGTTCGAGTTGCTGGGGATCTCCGTAGCGCATTGTGTGGTTTAGTGCTGGCAGGAAGCAACAACACCGATTACAACGAACCGAACCAACAATACAACAGACACATGTATACGATGGAGAATAGAGATGACGATGCTGGTGGTCCTAGTGAGTTGCCGAGAATTACTCCTAGGAATTCACTGGCTGGGGAATTAGCTACGGAGGAAGCGGATAACGAAACTCCACAAGCTACCGTTCGTTCCCCCTTCCATTCCAACTTTTCGATTTCCATTAATCCGCAGTACAGCTTGTACAACTCGCGAAAGTGGTCAACAGGCCCGTCACACCTCCGCAGCAAACATCTACTTCAGCCGGGGCCACATCGCAAAGGAAATCAGTAAGGAGAACACCAGGTGCGGGAAGGCTTGCGCCATTACCGAGTAAGCGCACTGCTAGATCTCCGCATGCCGTCCGCGCATTCGAGCAACGTAGGGCAGCAACGCCGGGGCGTGAACGCAGAAAGAGCGGGAGGTATCCGGCTGCGAGGGAGACGCCGAGGGATCTGTTGAGGGCTTTGAGTCGGCGTGCGCATTCATTCCCTCCTTCCCTTCTTTTTTTTACAAACCGGTTGGGTGCTGAAATAAACTAGAACTCGCAACAACGTCCACCCAATACGTCCCCTCCCCGGTAGAGCCGACCCCGCGCCCCGCGCCCCGCCTCTCATACTCTGACCGCCGCGCCTCAGATGTCATGTTCTACAGCGACCCTGGGCACAATTCTGATGATGAAGATGAGGAGCTCCCACCCGCACCAAGGTTAAGCATGAACCTAAATGAATTCGAACAAGCGGAGGACGAAGAGGATGCCCGTCTTCCGGTCCCGAGGTATTCACTGCCACTGGAGAATCTTGAAGATATGGATTACACACATACCTCGATCGAGTTTGGGCGTAGGGCGGTTACGGAGAGGCCGTATCGACCGAGCTTTGGTATCAGGCTTAGTGATCGGTTTGCAGATTTTAATGGAGTTCCAGTGGGGAGTTCGCCGAGGACTGGGCTGTACGAGGATGAAGATAGGGAGGATGAGGAGGTGGACGTGGGGATGGTGTAAGTCCGAGTTTCCGTTGTCTGTTTTTGCTGTTGGAGGTGGCTAATTTGGGTGGCAGTGGTGATGAGAGCTTTGCTAGCAGAATGTCGGTTGTGAATGATGGCGATGGGGACGTTACTGGTGATACCACTGGGGCTTTGGATGGGCATCTAGATTTAGATGGGGATGAGCCGTCCTTTTTTTTGCCTGTCCCGGAAGAAGCGGAAGGGGAGTTTGCTCAGGCACATAATGGGGGAGAGAACGTGAATGGGACACTACTCAACGGGCATGCGTACGAAGTGGAGGAAGTGGAAGAAGAAGTGGAGGAGGAATATGACCCCCCGGAAGCCATCTCAGCACAAGTAGCTTCCTCCTCCACAGTAGCCAAGCCAGCTGTAGCTGTCAAGAAGAAACGCAAACCTCTTCCGCTGTCTCGACATGGAATACCATATCCACCTTTCCCTCGACAGGTCATCAAGAAACTTGCTACAAAGTTCTCTGGATCCACCATATCCGCGGATACCCTTGATGCTCTAGCCGCTGCCAGCGAAGCATTCTTCCAACAGACGTCAGAAGACCTGGCGGCCTATTCAAAGCACGCAGGCCGAAAAGTAATTCAAGATTCAGATGTTGTTCAGTTATTACGAAGGTATGTGCCCCCCTCTACCCCATTTGTCTATAAATAAATAAATATTTACAATGCAACAGGCAGCGCCAGCTCAACTCTCAGACCACAGCGTTCTCCCTGGCCCAACGCCATTTACCCAGAGAACTGCTTCAGGAGATTCGCATGCCTGTGAGTAAAGTTCAACCCCGCCGGCGGCAGCGGCAAAGACCGAGCTTGCAAGCTGTCGAAGAGGAAGAAGATAGTGATAAATTGGAGGTGGAGGAGAACCTTAATGTCTAATAATGGAACGAGGCCGTGATGTATATTACTATTTTTTTTTTCCTTTCCTTTTCTTTTTTTATCGTCATTCAAGACCAATCTGTGCTGTGCCGGACTCTCTTTACAATATCTGGCGGGGGTCTGCGAACGAGGACATAAAACATTACTGAGGTGGCGAGGGCGAGGCCATACCTATAATTGTATCGTTAGCATCGCCCATCCCACTCCCAAGAGGGGGCGAGAGGGGGGTATACCAAGTAACGATATATTGCATATGATTATTTCTCAAATTCACCTCAGCAGCTCTAGCAATGGGCACCCCCTTCTCTATATTCCCCATCGCAACCACAAAATCCGGCTCCACCGTCTCCTCAATCCAAACCGGTTGAGCGCCAACCAACCCCGCCATACCCTCCACATCCGGGAAATAGAACTCCCCTTTCTCCGGCACGTTGTCCGGCGTAAACATATTCTTCTTCCATGGACTCCTAAGCAACCCCTCCACCGTGACCTCCCCCGCGGGCAGACCCGCCGGGTCGCGATCCCTATGCAGCCTCTTCTCCTTCGCTATCCACCCGCGATTCACCAACACCTTAGTCCCCCCGCCTGCGCGCTCCAGCGGGGTAACGACCTGGTACCCGTTCTGTCCCTCGTGTATCCGCGGCCCGATCAGCATCTCTTGGTCGTGCCGGAACCGCCCGGTCGCGAGGACGCGGCGGTAATCGAAGGAAGGGATCTGCTCGACGTCCACTTTCGGCGGCAGCGGGAGTGGTGGGGACAGGAGACGGCTGGTGTAGGCGGTTATGAGGTCGGTTTTCCAGTTCAGGCGCTGGACCTGCCAGGTTCCGAGGGCGAAGGCTGTTATTGGGATTGCTGCG